>JANJEY010000005.1:75762691-75777589 GCA_024703695.1 Erythroxylum cataractarum
CAAGTCTAAGGATACTTGCACCATTGCTATGATGAGATTATCACTGACATTAGAATAGGACATCCATGTGATGATCTTATAGTAGGTCATCCAATGTACTTACTACCTCTAGTAAGCATTCACATCTCATATTTACAGTTTCTGAGATCTACTGCTTGATCAAATCAAGGAGCTTGACATGTGCTAGTCTCTCCGGATTATCGATGTTCAGTTTCAGTAATCCTACGACTAGGGATAACTTAGATACTGACATAATTGCACTCGATAGAAATCTTAGTAGTATGATCACATCAGTAAAAAATAATTAATCATACAATAAATAAAAGTAGTTTAATAGACATTTAATAAATAATTGACTTTTAAAATAAAATAGTTATATATTTTATTATAATTTTCGAAGTTTGACAAATATTACTATATTCATCATATTTTTGTTAATTGTGTGTCTATTATAATTAGGCATGTGCCAACTTTTTAAAGATTTTTTAATTTTAGTGTCTAAACTTTGACGTATTAATTCAAAACTTTAGTCTTATTACTAGTAAAATTTTTATTATTCGTAGCAGGTAAATATTCAATTAGAAAAATATTGGTAATAATTAGACTAAGGTAGAAAATATTGGTAATAATTAGACTAAGGTAGAAAGTTTTTTTTAAATGTGGACACTTACACATTATGAACAACAAATTTTTACTAGTAGAACTAACACTTTAAACTAAATTATTAAAATTTACAAGGCTGATTACTTAATTACAAAATTTAAAAATCTGACCACTAAATAAAAAAAAATAAAAAGTTAAACATATTAAGATTGATTTTTCCGTTATAATTATAAAATGAAGTCATAATAGAATTTAAAATTTTCAATATAATCTAACTTTAAATTAAAAATACATAAAAAAGTTGACAAAATAATTAATAAACAATATTGTAGGAAGTAAATGGTATTTTTACGAATAGTTAAAAACTGTCACACCACTAAGAATTTCAATGCATATGATACTATTTTTGTGTATTTAACACTATTTTAAATAACCTAAATATATTACAAATTATGTACAATTATATTTTAAAATTTTCTTTTATATATGAATATAAATAATTGTCAAGATCATAGCAGTTATACAAATTTATTTTATGCTAAAATAATTAATCATATAATAAGCTTTATCAAGATAATTTGATGGATGTTTTTATAAAAAACTTATTTTTTAAAACTTAAAATTATTAAAAGTATAATAAAATATTTCAAATAAAAAATTTGCATTTTTAAAGTGGTTATGTTTAAATGTTTTTTTTTTTGGTTTGGATTCAACCCAACCATTTTTTTTTAAAAAGCTACTTGAAAGTAACATTTTAACCTACCAGCTAATAAAAATCTTACTCAACTAATAAAAATCTTACTCAAAGATAATTTTATCGTCAAACTAATTTCTCATCCTAAACAACCGGTAGCCTTTAAGTTTTTTACCTTAAAAAAAGAAAGTTATGATTCGTGTATAGATCTTCCATAATCTTCTCAAGCTGTCTTTTTCAAACATCTAAAAATTATCAACTAGTTAATTTTTTAAAATTATTATTATAATTATAATTGTTATTTATTATAAATCATATAGTCTTATTAGAATTATAAACTTAATTTATGTAAAATTAAATATCTAAAATTTAAATTATTATAAAATATTCAACAAAATAATATTTATATTTTTATAATTTTTTAGTCACATCTTATTGGTCATTTTATACATAAAAAGTTAATTTTAAATAACTAATTTTATTAAATATTTTTAATAAATAACCGATCATCGGTAAAATTAACTAATAGAATAGCTGAAAGAATTAACTAATAACTAATATAATCGATTGATTATCAAACGGGCTTAAATAGGTTTATTAGAGAGGTGGCGTTGTATCGAGTACCCACGCACAAAGGCTACCGATGGGGCCAATATGGAGTGCTGTGATTGACACAGTGACACTTCCATTTAAGCTAAATTTGCTGACATCGATCAAACTATTATTAGAATGTCTACTACCACAAAGGTCTTTCAATTTGTACAGCCATCAGGTCGAGTCAAGCCAACACCTAGCTTGCTAGGAATAATTTAAATTAATTTTTAATTGATTACAATCTTGTTGACTTTGTAAAGCCATTTTTCGTGCAAGTTAATGCCCTCTTTCCGTTGAAACTTAATTAAACAAAAAGAATGATAGTGATATTTCGATCAGTTCAACTACTAACTAATGACATAACGCCTAATATAAATACAAGATGTAGTTTTAAGTGTAATGTATGTCACATAAAATAAAGTGTAATAAGTATCGCTTGAGATTAGATCGATTCAGTTGGTTCAATTGTGAACATTTTAAATCAAAGTTTTATAAACTAATTAATTTATATAAATTAAAATAATTCAATTATTTTTTGTTTAAAAATCTCTTTTTTTTAATTAAATTTCAATTATTTGATAAATAGTGATAATTTCTTTCCTTAAATTTTATTTTAAAATTTTAAAATTTATTTAATTTTTAGTATGTATCGATTTTATAATTATCTAATACTGATTAAATCTTTAAATAATTTTAATTTTTAAAATATTATTTTAAAGTTAATTCAATAAATTTATTCAATATTAATTGTTAAAATAATATATTATAATATTATTATGAAATATTACAAATTTATTTTATATGTGATTACAATATAATAAATACGAGAAATAATAAAAATTTATTATAATAATACATATAACTTAAGAGGAATTATTTTTAAGTGAAATATCTCATCATCATCATCATCACATTCAGTTCGAAGTCTTGCAATTAAGTGGAGTCTGGAGAAGTCTGATAGTACGCAGCCTTACCTCTACATAGTAGAAATGCTGTTTCCAATAGATTCACATATAAATGAGATAATATAAAAGTGATGTAAGTTAACAAAATTTTATATTTTATACTATTTATAATTTAAATTAATTTTAAAATAAACTAATTATCATATTCATTGTAGGCTATTAATAGTATAAAACATCTAAAATTTCCTATATCTATTACAAAATTAAAACTATGATATATCCCTAATCACACCATTTTAGGAACAAAATTTAAATATGATATTGTTATACCTCTACTTAGTTACAATGAAGCCGCTTGAGCCTTAAAGAGCAGCCGCTATCCTACGCCGCTCTCTTAGAAATCGACTTTTCACGATGTGGCGACGTGTGATTGGACCACTATCCACTCACACGCTAATTTCACAGTACAACACACTCACCATAAAAATTCCCCAACAACACATCACCTAATAAAGGGGATTGTTAAAACTCATTGTCTTCATCGCAGACACGCATAGCCCTCGTTATCGGAGGAGACCTTTTTTCTTTCTCGTTTCTTTCTTGTCGATTTTTCTACGCTCTGACTAATCTCCGGCGGCCTAAGCGCAATGGTGAGGACTCTTCGACTATACTTTTTCGTGGATGCTTCATTTGTTGTTGGTTTAGATGATTCAGTGTTTCTTTTTGTTCGACATGAGATCTTGATTTGTGGCTGATCTAGCCTCTGGATTTACGTCTAGTCCATTTTATGGAATTTTGGTTCGTTTCTGGTTCGTCGACTATTATTTGATGCTGTGACTTGCAGATCTGGGTTGATGTTAATTAACTTACAATTTCGCTGGATCATGCAGTTCTAGCTGCCTCTTTGATTATTGATAGAGTTTAAACTGATTTAGTGTCCTGATTTATTGTCGATGATGTTGCTCATTTAGTTGATTTGATCGATCGATCTGGTACTTTATGATTTTGTACTGTTTGGAGACTCAGAAACTGTGGTCAATAATGAGTCAAAATTCAGCTAGATCTTTCAGACTTTGTAATAAAGAAAATGATCTGCGGAAGCTATATCGATTTCATATATCCGATTGCAGAGTAGGTCTCAGTCTCTTTTCATCTTTTGAGAGGGAAAATTGAGTGATACATGATCGATTTGCTTTGATTATGTATGATGCTATACTTCATCATTTGGTGCTATATTGTTGATTGTTGTGTCAGGTATTTTGCTTTGAGTATCTTTGTCTTTGTGGATTTTCTCAAAATTGAAACTGTATATTGTCCCTCAGAATCTTATTATTATTTTTATTCAAAATAATACTGGCAAGTTGTCTTATTAATGCTTTATGTGATTCTTAGGCCAATGCAGCTTCTGGTATGGCAGTCCACGATGACTGCAAGTTAAAATTCTTGGAGCTTAAGGCTAAAAGAACCTATCGCTACATTGTCTTCAAGATTGAGGAGAAGCAAAAGCAAGTGATTGTGGAGAAGGTTGGTGAGCCAACTGAAAGCTATGAAGATTTTGCGAAGAGTCTTCCTGCTGAAGAGTGCCGATATGCTGTTTATGATTTTGATTTTGTTACTGAAGAGAATTGCCAAAAGAGCAGAATCTTCTTCATTGCATGGTAACGGAAATTTTCGTTGCTGAGTGTTCTTTCTTGCCAAGTATCTGTTGAGTTTATCTTTTTATCCCGTTTTATTTTATGAAGGTCGCCTGATACGGCAAGGGTTCGAAGCAAGATGATTTATGCAAGTTCCAAAGACAGATTCAAGAGAGAGCTAGATGGTATTCAGGTAGAGTTACAGGCAACTGATCCAACTGAGATGGGTCTTGATGTCTTTAAAAGCCGTGCCAACTGAATGTGAAATATATAGGCCATCCATCAGGGACTTCGGTCAGTCTTCTTTAGTGGAGTGAAATGTTTATAGCTTGTGGATGGTGAACTGAGATAATTGTGGTGTCCATTTCCAAGTCTTTTTTCCCCTAAAATCTTTTATTGATCTGAGGCATGAATCTGTGGTTTCTGGTATATCTTGTGATTTGTTTCCTGTAGAACCTATGTATTGGGTGTCTTCTTGTGTCTTATATCTACAAGCCAATATGTAACTGTTTGCTAAGGGTTAGATGACACATTTAGTTTCATTATGAAAGTTGGAAGTATTCTGCCCTGATTATCTTCTTTGAATGCTCAATGTCATGTTCTTGAATGTTCCCACTTACTAATTCATTGCACCATGACACGAAATGTATACTTGTATCTACCAAGAAAACAGATTTGCCGTATTCTCTAGATTGACGGTTTAGTGTCAACTGCTTAGTCTCTACCTCTTCTAGGCTGTAATTTTTTGACATAATTCGCATCTCAGTGATTGGGCAAAACCTGAGAAACAGCTCTCAAGTTTGAGAGACATGGGATTCGTTACCATCGGACCATCCACATTTTAGACATCATAAGCTAGATATATATATATATTTGGTTTGCCTACGAAATGTTCTAAGAGGGTTTTAACTGTAAGAATGATGCATTTAAGTTAACCACACCTAGATTAATTTCTGCTTGTACCGGGTCAGCCATAATGAGTAAAATTATAAATTCTTTTCTTTTACTTTGAATAATAACCTCAGGAAATTAGGAACAAACAATATTTTGGGGTACCCAAAATTTTAAAACTAGGCCTGAGTTTTCGGGTCAAATGTATCGAGTTGAGTCTGTCATCCCTAAATTTACGTTGACTTGTTATCAAATGCATAATTCACTAATGAAGTTAAATTTTAAGCTCTCTTAATCAGTGAGAATATCGTATGATGGTAAAATTTTAATTATATCTCTTATTTGATGCTTTAGTTATTTTTATATTTAATTGAGATATTGATATAAAAATATTAAAAAATGAGAGAAGAAATTAGAGGTACATTAAATTGGGAAAATATTAATAAAAATTATAAAATAACATGAAAATAATAACATTAACGAGAAGATAAGAATAAAATATGTTTAAGATAAAAGTATATAATTTTTAAAGAAAGTAATATAATATAATTTTAAAATAAAGAACAAGATCCA
Source organism: Erythroxylum cataractarum (assembly GCA_024703695.1). Taxonomy (NCBI): domain Eukaryota; kingdom Viridiplantae; phylum Streptophyta; class Magnoliopsida; order Malpighiales; family Erythroxylaceae; genus Erythroxylum; species Erythroxylum cataractarum. Next base: position 75,768,586 of record JANJEY010000005.1, read on the forward strand.
TCAAACGGCGTCGTATAGTACTGCCTCTTTGTCTTATCTCTTCATCTCTCTGTTAAGCTGCGCTTCACTTTGCCCACACTGACAATACTCCTCAAAGAGAGCAAAGCTTTTGTTCTCTGTGTACTCGTGTCTCTGTAATCTCACACCTTCGCATGTTACATGTTCGTTGAATTGCTTCAATGGCCTTCTCTTCATGTCTTAAATGGTACCCAAGTGTTCATTTCCACTACCAACAACATCATGTCCTCTCTTTCTCGTATAAACCCAACTATGGTTTCACTCCATGTCTTGTCTCCACCCCAAAACACCATGAGTTACTCATTACTCATTCGTTGTCTTCAAACCCTATGCCTCTCACTGCAGACTTCACTCCCTCACAGCTCCTCCAAACCATCCGTGACCAAACCGACGATTCCACCGCAATTCGCTTGTTCCATTGGGCCTCGAAACAGCCTAACTTCGTGCCCACTATATCCATATACGAAGAAATTCTTCGCAGGCTTGGAAAAAATGGGTCTTTTGATTCGATGAGAAGCGTCTTGCAAGAGGTAAAACAATCTGGTTGCCAAGTTAGTAGAGGTACGTTCTTGATTTTTGTCGAGAGTTATGCGAGTTTCGGGTTGTACGAGGATGTACTTGGTGTTCCTGGATTTATGGAAGCTGAGTTTGGGTTGGAACCAGACACCCATTTTTTTAATTTCCTGTTGAATGTAATGGTCGAGGGAAGCAAACTTAAGTTGATTGAGACTGCACATTCGAACATGGTTAGTAGAGGGATTAAGCCTGATGTTTCCACCTTTAATATATTGATAAAAGCATTGTGTAGAGCTCATCAAATTAGGCCTGCTATATTGATGATGGAGGAGATGCCAAACTACGGTTTGTCTCCAGATGAGAAAACGTTCACTACTTTGATGCAAGGGTTTATCGAGGAAGGAAATTTGGAGGGTGCTCTTAGATTAAGAGAGCAAATGGTGGAAGCTGGATGCCCTGTGACTAATGTGACTGTGAATGTTTTGGTTAATGGGTTCTGTAAAGAGGGAAAGATTGAGGAAGGTTTAAGATTCATAGATGAAATGTCAAACCAGGGGTTTTTCCCAGATAAATTTACGTTTAATACAGTGGTCAATGGGTTGTGCAGAGCAGGGCATGTTAAACATGCTATAGAAGTTATGGATATGATGCTTCAGGAAGGTTTTGATCCTGATGTTTATACATATAACTCCATGATTGCTGGTTTGTGCAAGTTGGGTGAAGTTGAAGAAGCTGTGGAAATCCTTGACCAGATGATTTCAAGGGATTGCTCTCCAAACACGGTAACTTACAATACGCTGATTAGTATGTTATGCAAAGATAACCAGGTTGAGGAGGCTACTAAACTTGCCCGTGTACTGACTAGTAAAGGGATATTGCCGGATGTTTGTACGTTTAATTCTCTCATACAAGGCTTGTGTTTGACGCGAAATCATTCCATTGCAATGGAATTGTACGAGGAGATGAAGAATAGCGGGTGCCGACCTGACGAATTCACTTACAACATGTTGATTGACAGCCTTTGCTGTAGAGGGAAGCTGGAGGAAGCTTTGAGCTTGCTTAAAGAAATGGAGCTAGGTGGCTGTGCTCGAAATGTCATAACTTACAATACTTTAATTGATGGATTTTGCAAAAACAAGAGGATCGAGGAAGCAGAGGAAATTTTTGACGACATGGAACTCCAAGGGGTTTCGAGGAATGCTGTTACCTATAATACCCTTATCGACGGCCTTTGTAAGAGCAGGAGAGTGGAGGAAGCTGCCCAACTGATGGACCAGATGATTATGGATGGATTGAAACCCGATAAGTTCACTTACAGTTCACTCCTTAACTACTTCTGCAGGGAAGGGGATATAAAAAAGGCAGCAGATATTGTTCAAACCATGACTTCAAATGGATGCGAACCGGACATTGTTACATATGGGACTCTGATTGGGGGGTTGTGTAAGGCAGGTAGAATTGAGGTTGCAACTAAACTCCTTAGAAGTATTCAGATGAAAGGCATTGTTCTGACTCCACACGCGTATAATCCTGTAATTAAAGCGCTGTTCAGAAGGAAAAGAACGAAAGAAGCCGTGAGGCTATTCAGAGAAATGATGGAGAAGGGTGATCCTCCAGATGCTATATCGTACAAGATAGTTTTCCGCGGGTTGTGCAATGGTGGAGGGCCTATAGGAGAAGCTGTTGATTTCTTGATTGAGATGATAACAAAAGGAATTTTACCAGAATTCTCTTCATTCTACAAGCTTGCTGAGGGACTTCGTGCTTTATCCATGGAGGAAACACTAATAAAGCTTGTTGTCATGGTCACGGAGAAATCGAAATGCTCCGAAAATGAAAGCAAAATGATCAGAGGTTTTCTCAAAATCGGGAAATTCGAAGATGCATTGGCTTCTCTGGGCGATATCCTGGACGACGAGATGCCTAGGAAGAGTTACAGATGAGGGAATGATGCTGCTGATAAAGAACACTCAGGATATCAGAACTCTTACAGTACTTTCTTTGTAGGTTCTGAATTCAGAACCTGTACTAAGTATGATGAATATTTACATTGTTCTTTCTGTCTGGTGTAAAGAGTATTGTTCTTGTGAAGGGCATTCCTGTTCCATCATTAGCTTCACCATTCCATTTGTGATCCACTGAAAGCAATATGTCAACTTGCGACCGATTAGTTCATCTTTTTTTAAATATAGTTTTTTAATTTTTAAAATTATTAATAATTTCCTATATCATTAAATTTCTTTGAAATTATAGAAATAATATTAATAACTTTTAAAAATTAAAAATTATATTCATAATATATTATTAAAAAAATAGAAAAAAGTGTACAGGAAACGACAAAATTTGCGCAATCCTACCCAGGTAACCCAACCCAACTGTCTTCACATTCACAGTCACACCCAATCCAATCTCACCGGTCAACCGACGCGACCGTTGACTAACTCCTCTTTCTTTCTCCAGCTTTCAGTTCTCCAAATCCCTAACCACCACCACCAAAATATCCCCAATCCCATCTTCACTAGTTGTTAAACACTAGCTTCCCTCACTATATATATATATATATATATATATGACTATAACTATCTATCTACACACTTCCTCTCATCATGTCCCGCTCTTTCCTAACCTCTCTCCGCATGCGGTGGCCGCTGCTGCTGTACGCCGCCACCTGGACCGCTCTCTTGACTGTCATCGTTGCCGTGGCCTCCTTTGCCCCGGAGTTCGCCTTCGTCTCGGCGATATCCTCCTCGTCTTCCGCGGCGTCCGAAGGCTGTAGCCAGGGGAGCATTAGAGTTCCGATAGACGTGCCCAGCGAGGTCACGTGCCTTCCGGCGCACTTGTTCACCAGGTCTGGGATTGACGTTATTGTTCCGCCAGTTTTCGCGGCGGCTGTGGTGGTTGGGTCCGCTTGGGTTGTTAGGGCCGCGGGCTTCTGGGAGCACGATCAGGCCCGTTGAAAAAAAAAAGTTTTGTAACTTTTTCTAATTTCGGCGTATTCTGATTAATTTACTCAACAAAATAATTTTGATATTTTGTTGTATTGTAGATTCTAAAATTGTAACAATTTTTTAAGAAACAATTAGGAATTGATTTCATTGAGTTGCGCTCAATCTTTTAAAAATAGGAGCAAAAGTAAAATTTGTAATATAAAAAATTTAAAATTTAAAAAATTCAATTAATATTAGATCGTTATAAAATTGGTTCAATATTAAAGCGTGCTGACCTTCAGCTATCTCACGTTGCATCGATGGAAGGGTTGCCAATACATGATTGCTCGTGGAAGTTGTCAAGAAAAGAGCATGAGAGAATTTCTGTCTACTTCTTCTTCTCTTCATAAAAAAAGCCAGCGAAATCTATACGCAAATCTTCCCTAAACTTGCTCCTAAGATCAAGCTACCGATATACACAATATTCATTTTCCTATATAAATATATACATGCCAACTAAGGAATATACACAAAAGATATGTTTACACCTAACAAACTCTAACACCCCCCTCAAGTTGGTGTATGAAGGTTTGTAATGCCCAACTTGCAAAGAAAATGATCGTACTGAGGTTTACCCAAGGCTTTCGTGAAAAAATCAACAAGCTGTGTTTGGGAGCGAAAAAAGGTTGTTTGAATATTACTAGATAAGATCTCATCACGAATAAAATGACAGTCAATTTCAATGTGCTTTGTTTGTTCATGAAAAGCAGGGTTTTTAACTATGTGTAGAGTCACCTGGCTATCACAATGCAACATCATAGGTAGAGAATGAGACACACCCAAGCTCCGAAGAATCTCCTTTAGCCACCTCAGCTCACATGTAGTCATAGCGATTGATCTATACTTTGCCTCCGCCGAGGATCGAGAGACAATATGTTGCTTCTTAGTCATCCAAGACACAGGAGAATCCCCAAGCTGAACAAACCAACCCGTAAGCGACCTACGCGTCAAAGGGCATCCTGCCCAATCTGAGTCACACCAAGTAAGAAGTCGTAAGTTAGACGAATACTGTAATAATATGCCCTGTCCTGGATTTCCTTTCGAGTATCGTACTACTCTCAAAGCAGCTTCCCAATGCTCCTGCTTGGGTTGATGCATGGACTGAGATAAAAGATGAACACTATAAGATAGCTCCGGGTGAGTAAAACATAAATATATCAATCGACCAATCAATCGTCGATAGCACTTAGGATCATCAAAACATGGGCTAGTGGCAAGAGCAAGCTTTTGATTATGTTCCATAGGAATCGTTGCGGGTTTTCCTCCCAACATACCAACTTCAGAGATAGTATCCAGGACATACTTCCGTTGAAACAGAAAGATACCAGTGGGATGTCGGGCAACTTCAACACCCAAAAAATATTTTAGAGTCCCCAAATCCTTAATGTGAAAACATGTGCTTAGATAGTGTTTAAAGGTGTGAATCGCCTGCTTATCATTGCCCGAAACAATCAAGTCGTCAACATAAAACAAAACATTGAGCTGAATCTCACCTTTATGGAATGAAAAAAGTGAGTAGTCCGCACAGGATTGAACAAAATCATAGGCTTTCAGGGCAGCGTATAGTTTGGCAAACCAACAACGGGGAGCCCGTTTCAAACCATAAAGTGACCTCTTCAAACGACAAACTTTTCCTGGTTGTGTCACATGAAAACCAGGAGGCAATTTCATATAAACCTCTTCGTCGAGGTCTCCATGCAAGAATGCATTGTGTACATCCATCTGTTGTACTTCCCACTTCTTTACGGCTGCAACTGCCAAGAAAGTTCTAATAGTAACCATTTTAGCAACTGGAGCAAAAGTATTTGTGTAATCAATGCCTTCCACTTGATGATTGCCAAAAATAACCAAGCGAGGCTTATATCGTTCAACCGTCTCATCTGAATGATATTTGATCTTATAGACTCATTTGCAGCCTAGAGCCTTTCTACCAGGAGCTAAATCAGTGATTATCTAGGTCCCATTATTTTCTAAAGCTTCAATTTCTTTATTCATGGCAGAACGCCATCTGTCTACCTTCACTGCATCGAAAAAGTGTATTGGTTCCTGTTCCGCAGTAATTGCTGCAAGAAAATTTTTGTGGCTCACAAAAAATTTATCACAACTCACAAAGTGTGCAAAGGGATAAGGAGTACCTGAGGGACGCTGGGAGATAGATGAATTTCGTGATGGACTCGTTTTCTGAATGGTGTGAGTGACAAAGTCCTTCAATATGACCGAGGGATGCTTCTGACATTTACCCTTGCCTAGTTCTTCTTCTCTACCTTCTCTTTCTTCACCTGCTTCGACTTGCTGGGGTTGCGATTCTAGTAACGAAGTCGCATCAAATGAGAGTTGTGGCGACAACACGCCTGTCGCTTGGTCAGGTTCTTCATCAACATACTCATCGTGAGTACCCCCCTTGTTTCAATATTCTCAAAATCATCAACATGATCAATGATCATACTAGTGGGATTTTCTCTAGATGGTTGCACATAATGCTCCACAGAGGCAAAGGGACTTTTTCATAAAAAATGACATCTTGTGACACAAAAAATTGCTTGGTCTCCAAGTCGTACAATTTTCACCCTTTATTGCCATATGGATATCCTATAAAAATGCATTTCCTACTACGACTAACAAATTTGTCGCCTTTGGTTTTCTAGTATGAGCATAACAAAGACACTCGAATATACACAAATGGTCATAGGAGGGTGTTTCACCAAGTAAGACTTCGAAAGGACTCTTTCCACGCAGAACAAAAGACGAAGTTCTACTTATTAGATAACCAGCTCCCAAAACACATTCCCCCCAAAAACTGATAGGTAGATTACCTTGAAAACGTAGTGCCCTAGCCACATTCAAAATATGCCCATGCTTTCTTTCTACATACCCGTTTTGTTGGGGTTTCCCAGTACACGAGGTTTGAAAGACAATACCATTTTTCAAAAAATATCATTCATACAAGTAAACTCTGTTCCATTGTCACTTCTAACAAATTTCACTTTCTTATTAAATTGCCTCTCAGGCATAGCAAAAAATTGTTTAAAAGATTGTGTCAATTCAGTTTTGTCAACCAATAGATAAATCCAAACCGCACGGGAAAAATCATCAATAATGGTTAGAAAATATGACGCTTCACAAGAGGATTTAACTCTATAAGGTCCCCACAAATCGCAATGTATCAATTCAAAAATGTTATCAGCTTTACAATCACTAATCGAAAATTATTCACATTTTTTCTTAGCTCTATGAAAAATTTCACATCCTTTATTCATAAAATCACTACTAATTTTGGAATTCACTACGGAAACTAACTTGGTTGATTTCATGGATGGATGACCCATTTTTGCATGCCAAGTCTTGAACGATCCATTTCCACCAGCTTGTAGGGCCTTTATCTTCGGTATCCCTTAGAAAAATAGAGTCTAGCACTGCACTCACCCGCTTCAATCAACGTCCTCGAGGCTAAGTCCTGTGTCACACACAAATTATTTGTGAATTGGACAAGACAATTTTCATGATCAATAAGTTGGGACATAGATATTAAATTGCAAGTTAGAACCTGGACATAAAGCACATTTTTCAAGATAAAGTTATCATAAAGGCAAATTGATCCAATCTTGGTTGCAAATGCTTCATTCCTGTTTGGTAAACCAACAGGACAGCTTGGCATCTTGCGCACGTCTAGAAGCCCTTCTAGTCTTCCCATCATATGATTCGATGCGCCTGTATTGATAATCTAGGACAAGTTTTTATGTTTACCTGTCATCTTTTCATTTGTGCTACTAGCATCTGGTTTTTGAGTGCTTATAAAATTTATCAAGGTCTGCCACTGTTTAATCGTAATATCAGCATAATTGAATGACAAATATGATTTTTCTCCGTTGTGGCTCGAGTTACCTCCTGTCGATATCTGCGCAACATTAACTCTTAAGCCACCTCCCCGGCCTCGACCACCACCACGCCAGTTCTGTTGGGTTCCTCTACCACGACCCCCACCTTGTCTGTCACCACGTGAGCGCTCCCGCCATTATGGGCATCCTATTATTTGGAAGCAATTAGACGCTTCGTGCCTAGGCTTGTTGCATTGTGAACTAATCACAGCCTTGTTCTTCACCTCTCCTTGACCTGATGCTTTATATTGGGTTTGAGCAGCGAGCCTCATAACCTCAATTGATGCCTCTTTGGTGAGAGCAAAGCTTTTCGATCTTTCTTCCTGTACCATGACCTGATACGCATGGTTCAGTGAAGGCAACGGGTCAGCGGCTAATACATTCGAACGAGTCGTCCCATACACAGTCAGGTCTAATCCCATCAAGAATTGATGAACCATCTCCTGTTCATGCCTCTTCTGGAGTTCTTTTGCTATATCACACTTGCATCCTGCACATTTACATGTGAGAATTGGCTCATAAACGAACAGTTCATCCCATAAAGCTTTCATCTTTCCATATTAAGTCACCATTGGAAGACCTTGTTGCTTACATTCAGCACGACCATTCTTCAATTGTTGGATTCTTGGTCCATTCACCACTGGAAACCTTTCCTGCAAATCATTCCACAGATCCTTGACATTCTCTGCATAGGATATTGTCGAGCGTAGAGATGGCTTTATTATATTCATCACCCATGAGACGAGCATGGACTGCACTGTCCACCAATCTTCGATTTCAGGGGCTGTGTTTGCAGGCTTGGTGATCGTCCCTTCAACGATGCCCCACTTCCGATGAGCTCTTAGAGACACGCGCATAGCACGAGCCCATTCTTCATAATTTTCTCCCTTCAATTGCACCGACGTGTTGCAAATTCAGGGTTGTCATTCGAATTTAAGTCATATGGAGAAGATGACTTTTTGTTTGTTTATACTTTTTCTCCCATGGTGTCTCTGATACCATGTCAAGAAAAGAGCATGGGAGAATTTCTGTCTACTTCTTCTCTTCATCAGAAAAGCCAGCGAAATATATGCATAATTCCTCCCTAAACTTGCTCCTATGATTAAGCTACCGATATGCACAATATTCACTTGCCTATATAAAGATATACATGCCAATCAAGGAATATACACAAAGATATGTTTACACCTAACAAACTCTAACAAAAGCCTATTTGGGTTTTTTTTGATGGACGCTCAATTCGTTCAATGCAAGTAATAGTCTTTATTTAAGCTCTGTTAGCTTTAGTACAATGCAAGTAATAAGAAGGTATTTTCATCTGGATTGCTCCTTTCTATCTCTCTGATTTGAAAAGGCTTGCGCTTTCTCAGATCCCATATTGATTTTCTCGTTTTTTTTCTTTTCCTTTGCAGTTTTCTTTGTCTGATTGGTTTTTCGGTGTATGTGTGTCAAAGGGGTTTGTGTTATTGTTCGTTGTAAAGATTAACGGGGTTGGTTTATATTGTTAATGTGCCATAAGTGTAGTCAGACTATCCTGTTTCTTCTTATCTGAATCTAGGAAAATCCGTTTCTTTGTTTTCATTTGATATGTTCATTTTATTTTCTTGA
>JANJEY010000005.1:75877969-75895091 GCA_024703695.1 Erythroxylum cataractarum
TGCAATTTTTCTCGTTTGAAAGTTTGGGTATCTATCCCACCTTGTTTAGCTCATTTATATGATTAATGGATATTTCCTTTACCTTTCAAAAAACAAAAAACAAAGGTGTTTAATTTCCCATTAGGGTGATTTTACAATTTAACATATTTAAACAGTTAGAGTTAGAATTGTTCACTCCAGAGTGTTTGGGTCAAATTTGTCAATTAGTGCAAAACTTTGGGTCAAAAGTAACACTTTTGCCTTAAGTGTATATGATAAAGTATATTGGATAAACATACATTGAAAGTGAAATTATGATGAGATCATAATTATAAAATTCATATTATTCTTAAATTATCAGTCATTCTATTGAGACTAAACATTAATAAAGTATAAAAAACTAGCAAACATTATGTTTTTTCTTATAAATGAAGTAGTTGATCTCATAGACTAAAGTATGGAAATACTTAAACAAATAAGTAGATGCTTGTTTGAGGACAAGTTCACGTAACTGACCTCGTATAAGAAATCTATTTGAAACATTACTTGTATATTTATAGAAATTTTCATTGTGATTATATAAATAATCATTTGAATTGAAATGACTAAAATATTTCATATAAAGATTGTTATATTTTGATACTATTTATGACATATTATACTTCACGGTAACTCAAATATGAAAATAGTTTAGTGATTAATATATAATTTATTATCCAAAAGTGATTAAAAAGAATGTTTTGTTATTTCTTATTACTATTTGAATTGAGAAATTATTTGCCAAGAATTACACTTTAAAAATAGTTTCCAAGTATTATTAATTGAATCAATTACAAATATTGGAGAGCTAATATGATCGGAATTAAATAGAATAAATATTATTTCTATGCTTTATGTCTAATCGAAATAATATATGTTGAAATGACTGAATTAAACAAAAAAAATTATGCACGAAAAAGTTAGTCAAAATTATTTTGACATTTCTAAATATTTGGATAGTTATGATGCATTGTTAGGCGTCAATTTTAATCTACAAACATAAATTATTTAATCATAGAACAAACTATAAATTAAAGAACTTAAACTTATCTAATTATAAGTATCATTTATGATTATATTTTATATAAATTGCTAATATATTTGAGAACCTAATGAATTATAAAAAAAGAAAGAGTTAAAGAAACAAAAGATGTCTTAATCAAGTTAGATTTTATTGTAAAGTTTGAGAAATATTTAATAAATAAAAACTAATATGAGATATTAGATCTTATTTGAACTTAACTGGTATTTAATTATAATTAATCATAATTTTAGTTAAAGTTTAATTGAAACTATAATTTTATTTAAATTAAATTACTAAAAGTCCCCGTCGTATTATAAACATTAAATATACTTAGGTACCTAACCCTCTCTACAATGATTGTAGAGTTCTCTCAACATTTTATACAGAGAGACCGAATACTTATGAAGTTACAGTGATTAAGATTAACTAATTTTAAAAATGATTCAAGAAGAAAAAGATTATGTTTCACAATAAAGTCAAATTATGATTTATGTTTTATTATATCTTATATATTAATCATATTATAGAATTTCAGTGACCTTATATTTGAAAAATCGAATAAAAATGTTTCGTAATTAGTCTGTTGTGCGTGGATCGAATCTCATCCTAATTTTTTAGTAAATTTTTGTTCTTTCATCATCTACCTCTTCCAAGCCTCCACTACTCTTATACCAATATTCAAAGCTTTAATCGAGAATCTTATTTATCAACAACAAAGTTGGATGTTGTTAAAGAGCTATGTTCATTTCATGTCATCTTTTGGCGACTCTTATGCTTTGGAATAAAACTATTTGTTACAGGGAGTTTGAGTTGAATGTATATTAATTTGTACAAACATATTTGAAATGTTTAAATTTTCAAAGATTTTGCATTTTAGTGTGAAATTTTTTTAAAATTTTAATTTAATGACTAAACTTTCAATACAAATTAGGTTAAAATGTTATTTTTACTATGTAGCTAATAGATGCACATCCACGTAGCATTTAGAGATAACATATTCAAAAATGTCTAATTTTTTGATTTTTTTAATTTAGTAGTAAAATTTTCTAGTGGCTAACATTTTAAAACTTGTAAAAATCAGATCAGAAGGTTATTTTACTGATATAACTTATCCACTAAATCTCACGTAAATGTCTATTTATTAGTTATATTAACAAAAACAACTTTTTAACCTTTTTATAAAATTTAAAAGGTTGATTAAGGAATTGAAAACTTTGAAAAGTTTAGTACTAAATTGAAAAAAAAAACTAAAAGTTGAACATTTTTAAATCTATTATCTTTAGCATTTAATGGATATAACGTATCAACAAAGATAACATTTTAACCTGATTTATTCACAATTTAAAATATTAGTTATTAAATTAAAATTTTAAAAAATTTGGCACTAAAAATTCCTAAAGTATTAGGTATTATTAAAATATAATTACTTACAGCCATGATAAGCTAATTAACAGAACTTTTTTTAAAATATACATACAAATTCAGGCTCCAAATCTTCTATCTCATTTTACCAGCACTAACTCTGTTCTACTCGTACACAACTATAGATTTTAATGGAGCCCACTACAATTTATAGCTATGTATGAGTGAAACAGAATTGTTACTTAATAAATGGGACAAAAGATTTGGTTCCACAAATTCATGCCTAAATAACAATTTAAAAACCGTTTCTTATGTTATGGACTTAAAAATAATAGGTAAATATATAAACCCATTAAACTTATTAATGATAGTTAAATCAAACTTATCAATTAATTTAAATCTAACTTGGTATCTAATTTTTAAATTATTGAATTGATAAATAATTATTTAAAATATATAAATTATAGATCAATTTGTTCATTTAATTATTTATCACTAAAATTAACTCGATGTAATAAGTTAAATCAAACTTATGTTATCAAATAATCTACTGTATAAAGTTTTTTTTAAAAGCTCTTTTTTAAATGATAATCAACATGTTAACTGACTTCTTAGATAATTTTTTTTTTTTTAAGATCTAGATATAAGCCCAACTAAACATGGGCTTAAATGAGAAACAATGTAACATAACGTCACGTCATCCTAACAAGCTTAACATACACTAAATAGAGATCACTATTCTTCAGGAAATGGTAAGCTATACGACGGAACCATGCACAAATTTTTTATACCAACATCAACTATCTCATGGACACGATAAGTTAGTACTACTGGAACGGTGAGAATAGCTAGGTTTTGCTAGTTTGAGCAAGTCAAATCTCATCTCTTCCGCCTCTTTTGAGGCTCAGATTTAGTCCCTGACGAACACACACAAACATAAACATGAGAGAGTGTGAGAAACCAAGAAATTTCAGAAATAATGCACAGGTTGATCTTTTCCAACCCCTCCCTACAAGCTTTGCATATGCTATGAATACCATCACCAAAATTTTGTTACAGCAGTTGACCAACTTCAGCTAATCTTCCTCCATGATGAGTAAAGAAAGTGGTAATGTTTTCATATTTTAATGAACATCAAGTGCAGTGATTCAGTTATAGTTCGAAAAAAATACAAACCTCTACACGGTGTTGCTTGAATCACTTCTTCCCGAATTCCAGTGATATTCCGGTTCTGAAACAATAGAAACACCTCTTCATCACATCTAAGCATATAAAAAGTTGGACAAGAATATAAACTACCAGTGTTTCCGGGAAGAAGCCATCTGTGGACCAATAATCACATAAAAGCAATAACAACTTAACATCATGAATTTCATAAATGTATATGGTTGAGTATCCACATAGTTCATCAGGGCTTCTCTATGGAAGATGGTAACTATCAATCAAGCCAATTCTCCCAACTTGGATCTAACAATATTTACACCATTGTGCACATTCAACTTACTTTCTAGATAAATGTAGAGATTGCAATCAGTCGGGCCAGCCTAAAGATCCCTTCACATGGCCCGGGCCCAGGACAAGCCACCCGAGCTTGGGCTGCCCTAAACGTCGTTTTCTGTTATCTTACAATACAACATTGTTTTGATCTTGAGTTTCTTAAACTTACAAATTAAAACGACGTCAGTTTGGGGAAAGGGGTTCAGACCGTAGAGGGGTCTGAAGCCTTGACAACCTGGGCTGGACAGAGCCAGGCTGAGCTAAGCTATATTTGTCATCTCTAGGTACATGAACATTCAATATATTGAAAAGAAGATGCATGTGAATACTTCCCCATTACCAAGTAAGTGCAATCTGTCAAACTGCCACACGGTTGGAAAATGCTTCTCCATCTCAAAAAAGCAAGAGAATGATCATACATTTCTTTCAAAAAAAGCATGGAAACAAAATTGGTAATTTTAACTACATAATATAACACAGGTATTCTTCATTATGGACTAACTTCTTGAGAGAACACAGTACATGTTTAGTATGAATAATCATTGGCTGCTGCAGAAGTTAAAACTAAATCAGAAAAGTTATCATCACTAACCGCATCATAAACAGGAATTTGGTTCCGCCAGAAATCAAGGGTAGGTAGAAGTAATCTTCCTACAAATACAGCAATAAATTAAACATATGCATTATTAAAGGTTACACCCTACAAGCTACACAATCACAAGGAAAAACCGATCTTGGGAAAAGCCATTCAAATTACTGTTAAACGTACAAAATGAACCATTAGGCACCACCAGGTAATTAAATGGAGAAGACATCTGATTTCAGTTTTCATGATTGGAGTACAAGTCCGTCAAACAGGATATGGTAAGTACTTCAAATTTTCTCTTTGGTTCTTTGATAATTAAATACGGAAATCTTCAAATCCAAATCACAGTGAAAAGAAAGAGAAAAACCACAACTAATCTATTCATTATGTCAATTACTCCACACATAAATTCTACTACCTTAATACACAAAGGTTAATATGCTAGGAACACAAAATTGCCACATGAATTTGATATCCAATTCACCTGATCTAGATCGTTTGAGACTTAAGGACTCTGGGGATAGCATACGCGATTTTTCTTTTCCTCCCTGTGTAAACAAACTCACCAGAGCAGAGCGTTTAAAAGGAATAATTATAATACGCAAATACTATAATTAGACAAGAAAAATATATAACGGCAGAGAATTAAGTGTAAACTAAACCAAAAATAAACGTGAAGACAGGGAAGGCAACAACTAGCTAATTTACCAGAGGGAAAGAAACAGAATGAAGAAATGGTATATCATCAAAAACAGGCAAAAGGAGACAAACAAAGATTGAAATATAGGAACGAATAGCAGCATGTAACAGCCGAGTAAAGATTATAAATGGATCACATACAGCAAAAATGCAAAGAGACGAAGAACAAACAATGTTAAAAACCTTAATTTGTTAGGCCATAGGTTCCTAGTCTCAACAGCCAAAAATTAGTAAGATAACTTGATCCACAGAAAACTGTGCAACTTTGGATTAGGCTCATACAAATAATTATCTTAAGGATCATCTAGGTGAATTAATATGTGTATTAGACAAAGTAAACAATTAAACAACCAGAATTCAAAGTGGCTTACATTTGGATCAAAACTAATTTTCCTTTTAGCTTTTTTCATAGATGAACTTCCTTCAACAGTAACTTTTCTTTGTTTCTTGCCATTGCTTTCCAAATTTTTTGGAAAATTTATCATACTTTTTGCAGCTCTTTTCATTGCATCTTGTACATTCACAAGTTCCTGAGTGCGACTTGTTAGTGAAGTTTTCTTATGCTTCTCTACACTCCGGAACTCTGTTTCTGACTTTGAATTTTTATCTTTGTGCTTGAACGAACATCCTGATATAGATTTCCGCTTGTCAGTCAAAATACTCAAATGCCTACTGCTTCTTCTAGGACAAGAGGCATTTGGATTGTCATTTAGTTTATCCAGTTCAAGCATATGTGAAGCATTTCCATTCCCTGCTGGACCAGGGTGCTTATTTGACGTGTCAGGATGATTTGGAGAATCTGCAACATCTGGAGTTCCAGGTAGGCAGTCTTCAAGTATTTCTCTGTTCTTATCTGTGAATCCGACCATAGGCTCAGGTCCATAGGGAAATAAAGTTGTAGAAAATATTGTTGTATCATTTTTCAGTCCATCCTTGTCTCCCAGATTTTCCTGTTGCTTCATTGAACTAGACAGTTCACCTGAGAATACAGTCAAGCCTGCAATTCCAGTAGAATCTATCTGTTTCAAGTTGATTATTCCATGATCATCCGTATTAGAACCTTTGTATACTAAACATTCTTCTGATGCATTATTGTTGGTAGGCGCACAACAGAGTCTAGCTGATTCATTAGTCTTTGATTTCATTATGGGTTCCTCTTGACTATTTTTATTGCTCTCTAAATCAATGCTAGTTTCTGGCGACCCTACCCCATCATAGCTTGAAAGTTCTACTTGTATTCCAGAGAAATCTTTCCTTGAACCACCAGCAGTTGTGGAACTGTTAAATGATGGGGGAAAGATCACCCGAGCATCTGAGTCCACATTATCAACCACATTCTCTATTGTAGTTGACAAATTAGTTCCATATTCCTTATGAAGTATTGAAGGCTCAAGTTTATCATTTAGCACACTCAATGATGTATTGACGTATAATCTTCCTTGAACACAAATAGCTACATCATTGTCTGTGGTAACACTTTCAGAAGATTTGATATTTATATTTTTAGATACACTGTAATAGGAATCCCTTGCATCCATGCTATCATGATTATCTTCATTCTTGTCCTTACTTGGAGTTAAAACTAGACATGAATCTTCGCCTGTGAGAACTGGAACTTCTAAAGGAAGAGGGGCAGGAAATAAAAAACAGAGATAACCATTTCAGCTGATAGATTGGCACATTCAGTTTTGATAAGGCATTCAGTACGGTGAAAAGAATAACATTGTAAGGATTAAAACCTGTATCTGTTACAGACTGATTGATGTCAGAGAGTTCTTGCCAATCCGTTGCAGAGTTGACCATTTGTTCGAAGCACTTCTTGGCACATTCTTCCCAGTGAGGAGGAAAGCCAAGCAAGAAATATCCTAACACCTGTTTAATGAGAACAATAAGATAGAAAACTTTATGCATTTGATTCCAAAAAAGGGAATTGTGAAACAAAAATGTTCTCTTGGAATTCCCAAGTAAGGTAATGTGGCTGGAACAAATCCCAAATGACTATAAATGGCAATCAATCTTAAATCGACAGTTCCAACACAAAGGCTACAAAATAAAGCTTGCATCTTCATCTGAAACAAAACAAGGGACATAAACCTCGGAAGAAAAACCATTGTGTATAGTCCGTGTGGTATTGAACAAGCCCAAGAAATGTAATGTATCTAGAACAAACCCCAAGTGACTATAATGGGCAATCAACCTTAATTAACCAGTTCAGTAGAAAGACTACAAATAAAGCTTGCGTAGTCACGCTGAGACAAAACAGGGGACATAAACCTCCGAAGAAAATCCGTTCTGTAAAGTTCGTGTCTTGTTCATCAAGCCTTGAAAAATTACAGTGACCCCATCAGCTGTCTCTATAGTGAAAACATCGAATCTTTTAGTGATGGGTGCTGAGTGGAACACACGCAAGGCTTGTTGCCTGAAAACAAACACAAAAACTATAGAGAAAATAAACAAAAACCACGGAAAAAAAGACATTGTTTCGGTGCAAAGCAAGTAAATAGAAAAAGAGAAACCGCACTCTCCGGAAGTGAAGCCTGCAACTGCAAGTTTCTTCCCTTCGAAGTCCTCATCGGCTTTAATCAACCACCAATCGTGTAACGAAACCTTTATTTTTTCAGGAATAATCATAATATGCAAATCAGAGAGGGAGAGACAGCAAGAGATTGTTTTCAAATACACCAAAATTGCAAACAAAAGAAGGATAAAAACAACTCAACTGTTTTCTGAAAATAAGAACAGGAGGCGGTGTTATTGGCTTTCTCGGTAACGGTGGTTGCCTCCCGAGGTTGGTTCGAGGCAGCCATGGAGATCGGATAAAGCAAAATTCAAGGTTTAACGAACATTTAGTTAGGGTTTGAAGCAGAGACAAATGGTTTAGAGGCGCGGGAAAATCACAGTACTACACCCCATTTTCGTGCGTGATTGAGAGAGACCAGAGAGGCAACCGTCCAATCACCTAAACAGGACAGCACTATTAATTGAGAAAACGAGCTTTGCTCACCACGCAACAAAGTGGCTGTAGTTTAGTGGTTAGAATTCTACGTTGTGGCCGTAGAGACCTGGGCTCGAATCCCAGCAGCCACATTTAGTTGATTTTCTTGATTAATTTAGTTTTTTTTTCCCACACCAAACGGCGCCGTATCAGTAGTTCTCTAAATCGTCTCTCGATATGGTATATAAGTACCAGGTCGTCTTTTTATTTCCGTTTTAACTTCACTGGTCTCTGCACGTCTCCTGGCTCTGGAAATTTCTAATACTGACGGTTACGGGTTCTTGATCTCTCTCTTTCCTTTTCTGTTTTTTCATTTTGATTTAGACTTGCGATTTCCCTGCTTAATTGTTAATTAATTTGTGTGTGATTGTTCTTGGAAGAGTTGTTAATTATGTGTATTGATTGTTCCTGGGTGTGTCGTTGCAGATGTTTGACGATCAGGATTTAGGCTTCTTCGCCAATTTTCTTGGCATTTTCATCTTCGTTCTGGTAATCGCATATCATTATGTGATGGCTGATCCTAAGTATGAAGGGAACTGAGGGTTTTTCCTGCTATTTTATTGCATTTTGTAACCTTGGAGACATGTCTTGTTGAGATTTGTGTATCTGAGTTAGTTTGACAGATGAATGTTAGCTTGATTTTGTCGAAACTTGGTATTTGCGCCCACGTGAATGTGATTAGCTAATACCCTTTTTCGTTGTTTCGTTTGCTTTTAATTGTTCCATAACTATAAAGTTTTAAATTGAGCCTGGATCTCGTTCTTGCTTTTACAATCTTGGTTGCTGCTGGGTTTTCACCTTTGGTTTGTACTTGGAAAATGCTGATAATTCATATGCCGAAGCAGAGCATGTCTTATGTTTAATTCACGTTTGGCCCTTCAGTCCATAGAATTGATGAGCTAGAGAAGACTGGAAAATCAGTTTTCTGTATAGTTTTCTCTAGCTATAAGTGAGATGGAATGGACATATCTCATGCTTCCCTAGGCTGGTAACAACTGGTTAGAGTTCTTTGGAAGTATATGGAAAAGAAATTCCTGGAACGATCACTTCAGTTTCACTCCATGTAGGGTGACTAATTCAAAGTTGTAAAAAGGATGATGAAATGGGGGTTTACTCTAGCATTCTTTGAGTCCAAAACATACTCATGCCACACATTGGAGATGGGTCACCATCATTTTTTGGGCAGATTATGAATTTTGCACGAAATTTCATACAAGTTAACATGCCTTGAAGGATTCTCCCATGTAATTAGATTCTTTAGTTCATTCTCAATCTGTATTGTTTCCCTCATCATAGTATTGATGCAGAACCCTAGACTAGTCAAGCAAAGTGTCATCTTACTTCTAGACAGCTGCTCAACTTCATTGTCGTCAAGCTTCTTACTTACTTCAATTGAGTGCTGGAGAAAAGATTCCACAATCTCCAGAACTTCTTCTTCCTCTGGACCCAGCCTGGATCTATCTTCACTTTGTGCTTTTCCTGCCTCAACATCACAATGTACTTTGTCCATTTGCAGCCTGTCGTCAAGTTCTGAAAGGGACTTTATCAAAGATACCTCTTCAAGGAATTCCAGTGAAGCGGCAACTTTTCCCCTAAAATGATCTAAATCCCGACCCAGGAGTTCTTCTAGTTCCTTCTTGTTCAATCCCAATGAATCTGATTCCGCCAGAATAATTTCAATTTCACAGGCTGCAAATAGCAAGAGATCCATCATCTTTCTCAAGGACTCAAGAATTTTGTTATAAGAAACACCATTAAAAGGCAAGAACCAGAAGTTGGGCTCCAGCTCAGCATCAGCAATGAATTTTTCCAAGTTATTTACGTTGTATTTCAGCATCTTCTGTCTATCTCTTAACTGACCGTTCTCTTGGCCACTGCAAATTGACATGTCTTCCACACAGCTTCGAAGAGCCCTTAAGCTCCAAGCAAGTTCAGTTTTGGCAACACTTGATGCTCTCATTGGTTGCAATACAAATTCAAATGTAATGAAGCAACTTAATCCTATGGCAGCTTCTGTGAGCCTTGCAACTGCGAATTCACTAGGAATCCCATACTTCTTCCTACCCAAGATGAGCAGTGCACCTATAACAGCTGCAGTTGCACCAGCTTTACCATACATCCTACTGTGCCTCAAGAAAGCGGTGAAGATAATCCAAGGGAGAAGAGGTAGAAACTGAAAATCTATGAAGTGTTGAAAAACAAAACACCATATGATTCCATAGATTGATCCAAGTGCAGTACCCTGCACACGAGCATTTGCAATAGTGAATAGTGCCTGTCTTCCCTTCTCAAAGCTGATGGCAATGGTTAGTCCTGACCAATACGCTTGTTTTTTGTTAAATAGCAAGCCTAAGAACACAGCAAAACCCAGGGAAAGTGAACACTTCAATGCAAATGTCCATCTTTCCCTGCTTCCTTGTGGAATCAGGCTTTTCCAAGTCTTCATAATTCTGCATTCCGCTTGATCTATGGTGTCTTGGATGTTAGTCTTTTCTATATTACCTGAAATGGGTTTTGAACATCTACGAATTGGTAATTCACCTTGGAGAAGTTGCATGCAGAATATGAAGAAGAATGCTGACAGGTCTTCATGTGTTTTTGCATTTGTCTTTGGGGTCCATAGGAAACTTTCCGAGCTTGTATTTGTCGTATCAGGAGCTGTTTTTGAGCAGAAAGGTGTAAAGCGTTTAGCTTGGCTTAATTTTAAGTTTGTCCTTTTTTTCATTGCAAGCAGCTCTTCCACGAGCCCTTCATCGTTTATTCCAACTGGAAACAACTGGCAAGACGTAATAGCTATTTGCAGTCCCCTTAACTTGGTTTCTATTTCCTGTAAATTTTCACCTGGGTTTGTCAAGTTACGGTCAAAGAGTCTGAGATGAGGTCTCTCCCAGATCAAACTTCGCTGCTCAATCCATGAAAGAAAATCATTAGGGTGCAGAGGTAAAGCTAGACTTTAGTCAAAATGATTACATGAGAAATTGTACATTACCTGGCTATCTATGAAGTCTTGAAGATGTCTAACACTTGCTTGACTCAGGAACTTTGCTTGAGTTATCAAGTCAATTGCAGCTTGTTTGTCTTTGGCAGAAAATGCCTTCACCAAAAGGTCCATTCTTTCAGAAGCATTCTCCATATACAATCTGCATTCTCTCCTTGCCTGCAAGCATCAGATACGTCAACTATGCATTCTTCCTTCTCCATGACTTTTGCACATGCTATTTTTGTTGCATAATACGAGTTAGATTCTCATTAACCTAGCAGGAGAATAAAAATCCATTATTTAACATTGCAGAGAATCCAATTCCTTGAGAACCTAAAGGTTCTGATTTAGGCCTAAGATCAGGCTGAAAGCTGTACTTGATGGACAATGATCTCAGAAATTACTTTATTTCTTCGTTCTTTCGTTATTTTTCTCAACTATTCGATTCCCCGTTTAATTATTTTTCAACTATTTGTTTTCATGCCTATTTTATATATGCATGTGTCCACTAGCAGACCAGCTATACGCATATGCAATTATAATGAAACACGACATGACTAGTGTGTCCATGCTTGATGTCAGTGGATGGGTATAAAGTATAAACTCTTCTTATCCCACTTTTCTATGACCCCCATATCCCAAGAAGTTGAGAGTGGGAAGTCCATAGGAGGCAAGGCAACATGATCTTCTCCTCCTCTTTATTGTAATTTGGTGCCATAGATTGATTTAGGATATAGAAAATTGACATTTAACATTTCAAAAAGCTAGTGATCGCATGAGAGAGCTTAAAGTGCACTAAAACCTTCCAATTGCGGGGCTTATCACATGTTTTTTTATGATTCATGTTGTTCTTGTTCTGAAGAATGGCATAAATGGAGAACCTGTGCTTGTAGCTGTGATTCCCTGCATATCCTCGAGCATCTTCAGTTAGATATGGATCAATAATTCAATTATTCTTCTCGTGATCAAATTAAAGTCTCAAAACTCTTTAGTATAATTAGTGTCATACTTTTGGTTATCAAGATTAGCATCAGGTACGCTAATAACATACTTTAATAAAAGCTACAAGCTACAAGCTTCGGTGTTTGATTTGAATTATGTTAGAACCTAGGAACTCAAATTTGTTATATATATATATATCCATAACTGTAATTGAATAAGCAGGCAACCTTAAACCAATACCAAAACTGTAATAGATGAGGTTCTTTAGATTTACTTTTTCGTTAGGCTTGATCTAGTGGTAATTAAGGCAAAGATTATCAAGTAAAGAAGTAGGAACTTTTATTTGTAATCTATATTTCAAGAGCATGAGCCGCAGAATTATTATAATTTATTAAAGAGTATTATATTAAAGCATTATCATGATTGTTATCGTGGAGTTGTTAGGGAAAATATTCACGTTCTTAATATTTCTGGATAATTTATATGTTTACTAAAAATGATTGCTGTATTTTCTTAATAAGCAAAGACGATCATGATTGTTACCTCATAGTAGGCTAGTCGAGGGTATGGAAGCAACATAGCCAAATTAGAAGCCAAAGCTCCTAAAGCAGTACTTGAAGCAACATGAATTGGGTGCATCAGAACTCCAGTATTCTCACTTCCATTAACAACTGCATCTACATACACAATCACAATCTGCCCGAATGCAATTCTTTTGGACATCATCGGAGTTGACTCTGGCAGTGATACCATGAACGATGTAATGGTCACTGCAGCCGCGGCTAGGCCGGTCGTGAACCCATCAGGTCCAACCATCCACAAGGTTAACGTACAGGGGACCAAAGCTAGGATGGTGGCGTATAGAGCATGCCAACTTCCTCTGAGAGTGTCACCAAGTGTAGCATCAGACACAATGAGTATAGTTGTCATGTAAGAGAAGGCAGGGTACCCTATCAACAGCCTGATTGGAGCTGGCGCATAGAGGGTGGTGCAGCCAACGATCAGGCAGGCAAGTGCAGTTCTTAACCCTGAAATCAATCGGACAAGCCAGACTGATGTTCTTCCTGACATGATACTTATAAAACCAGGATACAATACTAAAATACTAATATGTGTTGGATGTTGGTGTCAGGAGATCGGAAGAAACAAAAGAATTTGAAGTTGTTGACTGTAAATCGAATCAGTTTGGGAATTACAGGCTTTGTGAGATGGTGGACAAAGGTTGCACTGGCTTCAACTGCATGTTCACTACTTAATGTGACATGTCTCTTTATAGGAGGGACCAACTGTTGACTCTCTTGCGGGGACTGCGTGTGGTAAGTTAGGTTCTAGTTTATCTGTTTTGATCCAATTAATTTTCTTTTTCATAGCATAATAGGCACGTACTTTGTTCACTTTGCATTAATAATTCATCTACTAGTATGTTACAACTTACAATAATGTGTTCAGATAATTCTTAAGTACAGTTTTTCACTTTTTCTTGTCCTTCCACTCTTTAGTTCGTTTTTTGATTAGAAAGGTTAAAGAGAAGTTGTATGTTCCACAGAAAAAGAAACGTGCCCCTTTTAGTATAATGCGGTTTGTGTTGTTTTGATATTTTATGTGCTCGTAGGACTTCCACTAGCGTCATGTGTAATGGAATTGATCAGAGAATTGGATATTTGGTGCCAACTCGATGATTAATATGCGTTGGAAGGATAATAGCATTATTACAGGAATTAGTTCCATGTCTCCCCATTTGATTGCAAATGGTTTCATACGTCGACAGGTAAAGAGAAAATGGAAGTTGATCGTTTCTTTTGTTTCATAGCTAATGTCTGAGTTGGGTTTGAGGCAATGAAGTAAGTCTTACATCAAGCAGCAAGTCTTATATTAGTTGCTCTTTTTCTTCAAAGTGTGAAGTTGAATTTCTAGTAATTTTAAGTAAAAAAAAAAAGTTAAAGATTTAGAAACAGAGACTGAGGTCACATTCCCTGAGGCATTTGATTGAAACTTTAGTGAAGTGAAAACCCAAAAAATAGAGGAATTAGTAAGAGGGGTACAATGGTAGTGTCTAAATAAAAGATTGCCATTAGAGGATCACAATGAGACCAAAGATAGAAAAGTGTCTAGACTGAATAATAATTCATAACTGATAATATTGAATGAATATTAAACAAGATATAATAAATAGTAAGTGTAAATCATTTAATGATTTAATAACTTAAAATCATACATAAGATTAGATAGTTTGACTTATTATTAATGTACTTCTTAACTCTTAGAAATTATCAATAAGTCATCAACTTTTGTTAAAATTTTAATTGTAGACTCTGTAATAACATCATGTTCAACACATGGCACTCTGTGGTATTACATGACATTATTTGAAGTTCGCCGATAGAATTTGTATTGGTAGTTGACAGCTTGGAGGTCATCATTATTATCACCACATCCAGTTTGAAGTCTCGCATTAACAGCACGGAAGTAAGTATTATAAAATCAGAATAATGAGAGAATGATTATTTATGAAATTCAAATATTATATTGATAATATATGAAATCATATGAAATTTTATCCTTAAATTTGAATAAGTATAGAGAAACAATCCATATTAGCATCCTTAAGGGACCAGATCATCTAGATAAGATGGTATAGCAAAACTGGGAAGATCTGGACAAAATCAAGCATCTGGACCTGCCATATATACTCTATCCCAGAAGAATCAATTAATGAACCTGCACGGAGCCACCTGGAATCACGATGACGAGTATCAGGATATTTACTGACCTTGCGAGTTTTCATTTAGTCTTTTCACAGAAATTGGAAAGAGCGTAGAAAGTGCAATGTTCCTGCCCACAATCCCTTACAAGTTCAACCATCCCAAGTCATGCACGATATATTCAGATATTCCTAATGCAAGTGCATGTAACTCTTTAAACTTTACTAAAGCAGAACAGAAATTTTCTTATATCTGGCATGAACAACTTGGTTTTCCAAAGTTCTTGGAAATTAAGTGAGCTTCTTATGTCTAGAGCCAACGAACCAGTATGGCCTTGCCTTTCAGAATTTGCAAGCATCATTGAATCAGCAAGCGAAAGGACCAAAACCATCGTGCCTTAAACGTAACGTCCATACATGACATGAGTGACTAAGTAAACTGCTAGTGGCTAGCCTCTTCCACTCGTTACTTGGTTCTTCGGGCAACTGATATAAGTGGCGTCTAAGCATGACACCTTTTCCTCTGGACAGTGTTTGGTCACGTTTCCTTCTCAGTTTCTGAATATACTCGACGTCCATGGAAGACTCTGTTGATTTTGATGTTTACTAAACTAGATTTTTCTGTGGTCTGAGTTGGTTATTCACTTGGACAGGTCAAGCCTTTAATAATGTTGTATCCAAACAAACAAAAATGGTTTTTTGCTTCCATTTGGTACCGTTAATTGGAACTTCCCTTGCCTGAGGGTAGAGGGCTCAATGAATGCTCTTGAAGATTCGTCCTGCCTGCCTGCTTGATGTGCAAAGAGTTAAGAATCACTCATTTTGCATAAGCAGACAAAAGTTTCGATTCATTGATTAACGTAAGAAGCGTCTGTTTAGTTGGACTTATTGTAGTAGAGTTTTTATCAGTAGAGTTTTTTTTAATAAAGTTTATTTGAGAAGATTTTTTTAAGAAGTCAGTTGACGACTTGATTTGTATTTAAAAAAAAAAGATTCATATAGTTGATTGTTTGACAACAAAAAAATAACAAGTATTTTTAATTTTAATCATATTTTATTTTGTAATAAAAATTATTTATGCATATAAATATTATTTAAAGTATATTAAACAATATACAAAGTACAATATATTAATTATTGTATAATTTTAAACCATATGAAACATAAATGAAAATATATCTAATCAAATTTTTTTAATAAATTATAACATAAGTAAAGCTAATATAGAAAATAAATATTAAAACATATAAAAAATGTTAAATTATATTATATAAATCTTAAAATAAATATTCTAAATTGAGTAAATAGTTAAATACATAATAAAATTATGCATTTTATTATAATATAAGAAGATTTGCAATAAATTCCCTTACATATTGTAATACAAGAAGATTTGCAATAAATTAGAGAAGATAGGTTTGTAAGATAAATGTGAAAATGAGTTTGTGAGTATTGTGGGAATTATATATAAAACACATGGACAAAAGAGATTGAAAAAGAAAATTATTAATTAATCTAAAAAATCTAACTGAAAAAGTCACTTGAGAGATTTTTTTGAGAAGCTACAAATTTGAGCTTCTTAAAAAATTATATTTTAGCTCCCAAAAAAGCAATATTTATTAAAGAATTGATTTTTTATTTTACAACTAAATACTTATTAAAAAAAAAGTTTTTGTGGTGGAGAAAAGTACTTATTGACTTCTCAAAAGTTCATCCAAAGAGGGACAAAGTCAAATATAATAATCAAACTTGACTCTGATCTAACTTAGAACCAACAAATCAAGTTAAAATATGATTGAATTATGAGTTGAGTTAAGACTTAAAAGGCCACTTCGAGCTTGAAAATTCTAACTCTTTGCTTCTAAAACAACGCCGTTTTAATATAATATAGTGTATAGATTAAAAATATAAAGACAAACAATATGCTCTTAATGAGTTATATTTATGGTTTAATAAGATCGAAGGAAACATTTCCCATACTGAATTAGGTTTGTGGTCAGGTTTTCATACCTGCGTACCCTTGACGTATCTTACGTCATATTCAGGTTTTCACTTTTTTGAGTAGATTCTTAAGGAAACATACCTTCACATCTTTTTTATCACACTTTATTAAATATTAGATTTATCAAAAGAATTCTTTTTAGAAAAATTTCATTCCTTTCAAAACATCTAATTTTAGATATCATTATAAACTTGATGAAATATTATATCTGTATATAATACAAAAAAAAAGATATTCTTGTACTGTGGTTGAAACTCCACCAGATCAGCAAAATTAAATGGCCGGCAAGAGCTCATAGAATGTACATGTGGTATGA
>JANJEY010000005.1:75895191-75906345 GCA_024703695.1 Erythroxylum cataractarum
GTACTGTGGTTGAAACTCCACCAGATCAGCAAAATTAAATGGCCGGCAAGAGCTCATAGAATGTACATGTGGTATGATGGTTAGCCAGAAGATTAGTTAATCTATTTGCTAGTGCGAGCAAGTCTGAAAAGGGCCACCTTATGTCATTCTAAAGATGAAAGCTTAGTGGGAATTGGATCACTTGTTATCTGTACTCTGTACTACCAGATTTAAGTCTATGTCGTCTAGGTTATGGAAAGTGACAATGCCAAAATGCTGATATCGAGAAGTGGATGTACGATGGTCACTAAACTAGCAAGTAATCCGGAGAAATCTACACATCAGTTGTTGTTCATATTCTACCTTATTTAAAATAAGTGTCATTTTAGAGATATGCACACTTATTAAGAAAGCTAGTGAAATGTTTAATATACCCTTATTAATTACATGTTAAATTGTCTTTAAAATGTAGTCTGTATAATTAAGATGTGAAAGAAATTAAAAGATAATTTTAGAAATAAAATTATAAACATGCATAAAAAATCATAAACGACACTTATTTTAAATAATTAAAATCTCTCTAAAACGACATTTTATTTAAATAAGAGGAAATAGAAAACAAGCTCGATTGGATTTCAAGCCGATTTGAAAATTTTAGGTTTCCAGTCAGATTTTGGTTATTTGCTTTAAACCTCTCAAAACTCAAAATCTAAAACATTTTAAGTTTAGGTTTGGTTATTAGAATTAGTTAACTTAATTCAAAGTCAAAAGATCAAATTCAGGTCTGTTCGATTTGGATTTATTCTGTTGACAATTATATTTTGAGCTAAAGTTTGAAATTTGGTTTGTGTCTCTCAAACCCAAAATCAAAAACATTTCATGTTTAAATTTGGATCGTAATCCTAAGATTGTTAACTCAAAGTCGATCGTCAAGGTGATAAAGATCTAGATTCAATTCAATTCATTGTCATTTCTGATATTTGTCAGCTCTAAAATCGGCCCGAGTCACTCGACCCGAGTCATTCGGCCCTGTTTGCCAAATCTAGCTGCATATTTGTGCTCTATCTTCCTATGCAGTCCTTTGAGCATGTTGTTTCCAATGTTCTCTCTCCTAACAGCCGAATTACACCCATAACGAAATCTACAAAAAAATCTGCCCTTCAGCTCCCT
Organism: Erythroxylum cataractarum; assembly: GCA_024703695.1. NCBI lineage: Eukaryota > Viridiplantae > Streptophyta > Magnoliopsida > Malpighiales > Erythroxylaceae > Erythroxylum > Erythroxylum cataractarum. The sequence goes on from JANJEY010000005.1 coordinate 75,896,341, forward strand.
CCCCATACACATTCAGCAATGCCAGTTTGACGCCAGACCTGAATCTAGTTTATAGTACACATGTACGCTAGGTTACAGGGTACATCATGCCCTTATTTACATCACACAAAACTTTAACAAGGTTCTTGGTGGAAGAAATGTCTCAAAGGTCATGGTTAGTGCATTCTTTAACGACCAACAACTATAGAAAATGGCAAGCAATTTCCGGTTGTGTCCACTGCAATGAAATGGTAAATGAAACCCAAATCTAATCAAGAAAGAGTGACTTACCTGGTGTCTGAAGTCAAAGGATGTATAAAAAAAAAGCATGTTCTTCTTCAATATGCGTCTAACAATTTTACATAATGGGAAGAGTCCTCCAATCATATGGTAACAAGTCCCTACTTCAGGCCTCGTTGGTGAAATATAGGTCCCTTCTGGTATGTTTAGGTGATCACCGCTAAATATCCCTATCATCAGTCCAGGAATTATCTTGTAGCCATGCCTGGAAGACAAGACCTGATCTTATCTTGTTTACACGGATTCCATGCTATTGCACTACTAGGGACACAATGCGTTCTCACCCATCCTGCAGTATAGTTAGTGGTCGGCAAGCTCATATGTGCAAGGCTCTGATGGATATCCGTTGACTCAGTTCATTTGTTTTCAAGTTTGGACATTATGGGGATAGTCAGGGTACAGCTTCCAAAGCCATTAATGGGTGAGCAAGCCAGCACATTCGGGTAGAACCACCAATACACGTTTCCCAAAATGGATCATTAAGCAGTGATAATAAGAGCAAAGGGGGCAAGCTACAAAACTACACACATTGTAATCTAGCAACATGAAAGATGATGGGATGAATTAACTGTTGAATGTTAAAGTAGGAAAGACAGATTAAATTATAATATCATGATTCAAGCAACTGCTTTGAGAAACTAACAATAATGGAAAATTACCTAGAAGTGAACTCCAATCTAATAGTCAAACTCTCATGTATATAATAGAATGTATAAACTCTCTTATAGCCAAAATATACATATACATAATAGACAAAGGAAAAACATAGCCGCTGAGTAAACAGCTGGTACGGTAAATTTAAAAACCAACAGACGTTGTGGAAAACAATGCAGCTCCATTAACAAAACACAAAAATAAACTCATGGACGGTATAAAGTCATGTAGTGGCCTAACAGAGTACCATTAGAACTTGTTTTTATTTTAGTCTAAGACATTTAACTAGTTCAGAATTACAATCATTCAGCCATATATAAATATACCTTGCTTGTACATTTTCATTATAACGTTCATGCCCCTTCCTCTTGGGGAGAATTGAAGTTACATTGGCTTAAGGATAAGTTGGTATTAACCTTACTAGTCACACATTTCTGGTAGGCAGAGATTTGTTCTGAGAGCGAGTTCTGGGAAGAAAGCCCTTCGAAGAGGTGTCCGCCAATTGCATCCTTGCAGAAATGAAGTTCTTTTGGCCTTGAATGCGTGAATCATCGCCCAAAACTTTGCCTGCAAATCACACTATCTTCAAATTGCTACACGACTTCATGATTCATATTTAATATGGATTCTAGCTTAGGTTGGTCAATACAAGCAGCTCCAGGATACGGGGAATAAAAATTGGCCTTAGAGAAGTGGTTAGCTGATAAATGCTTCCTTCAAACCAGCTTAGTAAGATGATTTACAAACAGTCAAACAAAGGCATGTTCCTTAAGAAAAATAAGTAAGTTTACATTTTCCAAACATGTTTCTGAATGTATGTAAAAGAGGAACCATTTAGTCACTGTTTACAACAGTCAATGGATGTATATTGAGCATGTCCAGTAAATAACAGTTAACTTTTCAAAATTACAGCCATTTTTATGCAACTGCAACATGCAGGGGTTAGAAATATGAGAAATTATCAGGATAAAGATGGCGAATGAGGAAACAAGCATGAAATAAAGGAAATGTACAACAATAAGGGGGCCATATTCATCCAGAAACAGAAAAGGTACAACCCTGAAGTTTACAAAGAAAATTTATGTAAGCAATAAAGAAATTCTTTCATATTTCTAATCTAGCAAAGAGCTGTCATGATGCAATGAATGCTGGAGGAAACCTAAACTGGTAAGATAGGTTCAGAGTTGGAAAGTATTGGTCTAAGATTTTAAGCATGTAAAAGATAAATGATATGAGCTAAATGGAAGGAAAGAAGACAAACTAAAGCCATGGAAGTTAATTTGCAAACTCTGGAAAGGAGGCTATGCAGATTAGGTCCAACAATAGCAAATTATGCATGGAATACCTAATACTGATTAACCATGAAGTTTGATAGTTGATAGAACAATACTTGAACATGATGGCAAAGGAAATTAAAATGATCATGAAACAGAACTTAGGCTTGTTGACACAACCTTCAGTTTGGCCAGTAGTGGAACTCTTCTTTGTACATTCACTGCTCTCACTGTCCGCTAAAGTTACTTCTGAACTATCTAATTCTACTCCTACCATGGACTTGTTATTCCCTTCCGTGTCTCGAGATTCTTTTTCTTTTACTGCTGAACGAGTAAACCTCTTCCTGCTGGTTGGAGCACTTAGCATTGTGCTGGCAGACTCAGTTCTCATATGAGCATTGACATTTGATCGCCCATTAACACCATTCTCCATGACTGAAGCATCTCTTTGGGAATAATTTGATACAGACACATGGGACAACTTATCCTCTAATACCACAGCCAGGGGTTCTATTTCTTTGACAATGGCCAAACGAGTAAACCTCTTCCTCTTAGTTGAAGCACTCACTGCAAAGTCATCAGCACAAGCATCCGTCTGGACACTATCACAACTACCAGCACCATTGCTCATGTTAACTGCATCATGTTTTCCAGAATTGTCTGATAGTGTCTTATGGAACTGAGTATCCATTTCCACGCCTAAAATTTGTCTTTCTTGGTGGGCTGAACAAGCACGCTTATTTCTGTTAGTTGAAGATTTTAAAGCCATTTTGCCAGTAGAATCATTGAGAAAACTGTTATCCGTGAAAGCCGCATCCTTTTGAACTGCTGACCTAGTTATTCTAGTTGCTTTAGCAGGCAGGTTTAATTCAATCAATTCTGATGGACACAGTGACTCTATATTTGAGGAAAGGTGTCCCAAGATGCTAATTTCAGCGGTAGAACTCATGCATTTAGATGTCTTTTCCTCATTATTCCAAGTCTCTCTGTGTCCATCACGGGAAAATTCAACAGATTGAGGCTTCCATGAAACAGCCTTCTCAATCGATATGATTGATTTTGCCATCCCAACAGATTTCGGCACAACTGACATGCAATCAGCAGGTGCATCTGAGAAAACCTTATCCTTTGAAAAAAGTCCACCAACAGTGACAGACTTAGGAGTAACCTGAACTCGTGAGGCAAGAGCTGCACATGCAGCAAGAGGACTGAGACACAACCTAGTTTCTGAATTATCTCCTTCAACTGGTGAAGCAGGTGTAGGTGGACCCGCAACTTCCACATCCCCTTGTAGACTACTGGAGTTCCTGGTTATCCTTCTCGGTTTCTTGTCAGATAGAACTTCAACAGTTTGAATACCTGTTTTTATTGGAAGAACTAACTGGCAATGTTGTTTCTTGTCCACTGTATTTAAAACCAGGTCATGGTGCTACTTTTAAAGTACAGGTTTATAAAGATGCCAAACAAATAAGCCCAAGTAAAAAGCACATATCTTATGTCTATAACTCTTTTACTCTGAACACACACTGGTATAGCCTATGAAGAGTTGCACAACATAACCATTTTACCAATGAAATTGACCAAACAGAGTATAAATCGTGCTATGTTAATTGCAAATGATTTTTTATTTTTAGCAGACTGAGTATGTTTAACAGTTAGGATGGCTCGCAAACACAGGAAAATATTATCTTATGCATAATCAGTTCTTTTACATTATTCTATTAGCAATGGCCCCTGAAATGTCCAACACCACAAAAATATGCAGCATTCCTGTTAAAGTGATGTACAACGACATCCAATGACATACAGTGTCAGCAGTAGACTCCTTGATGTTTATAGAAACGGTTTCCCCCAACCCAACAAAGATTCAGAAAATTTCCATCATCAAACAAAAATATCTAGTTATATCCTCCAAACTGGAAACATACTATTGGCAGGATTGATTACCTTCAATGCCAGTTTGAGTTTCAGCTGGAATGCATTTTTTATATGGATCAGCTGGATTGCTGATCTCTTTTGCTTGCTTTTCCAGCAACTTAGTGAGGTCTATTTCATAGTTTATATCCTCAGGGATTGTCAAGAGAGGAGATGCACTAGAGAAACCAATGGCCTTTGCTGATCCCAATAATAAAGCAACAATTGGATGGACATTGATGTTTCCGGGAGCCAGTTTCATGATTGAACTAGAAGACACAGTGGCTTCATCTTTGAGATTTAGGCGAAGCCAATTGATAGCAAAAGTGCACCTACAAGGACCCCTACAATGTCTTACTCTTTTGACCTGCAAATCATGTATACTGAGTGAAGAACCAAATTGGTAGAATGGCTACGGTAAGGAACTTTATAAAACGGGGACTCCAAGCAAATGAAATGACAAGTGAAACTCTCTTTGAAGGAACTGACTTGGTTTCTCCTACATAAAGGCTAAGCAGAACATTCCAATAATCTTATTAAGATTCACACTCATTTCTTTGTTTCCTACACGAGATAACGTATCCTTCAAGTAAAATTGATCGTACGATTGCTAAGCACAATCCATAAATCATTTCGATGCATTATTTCCATTTCAAACGCTTTTGATGCAATCCAAGAAAAACTTCCCGAGACTTGTAGCAAATAATTCTCAGAAAAAAGCTTATACCTTCTTCACTTTAGCATCACAGAATAAGTTATCAAGCCCTGTGTCACGGCTAGCAAGAACATGGTCGCCTTCTTTGATACAAGAGCATTCATCACCTTGAAGAGGAACAGAACGAAACCGGAGACACGTGAGCACTTCATCCTTCTTCAATAACACAACTCCAGAAACAGAGCTCTCAAAGTGGACAACTAAACCGTCCCCAGTTGAGCTGCAGTGGCAAACAAAACACGGAACAAAGAATATAAACTCCAAACATTCGAAAAAAGAAAGAGAGATAGAAAAGGTTATACCTTAAATTGCAGACTAGATCCTATCTGCTACTCAGCCAACTAAGTTTGATAAAGTTACTTGAAGTTCAATGTCCATTTATAGGACCCAAAAGACTAATTAAACACTGAAATTATGAGTAAACTAAATCAATCCAGTTCATCCACTTTCAACAGACCAGCTTCATCTCATCAGCACTACACTGTCGATTATCGCATAGGGCGGTAAAATTTCAAGTGCAAAATAATAAAATCTCCGATGATCGACACAATAGAAGAACTTGGAACTAACTAAACACCACGCGAATTGCAATCGAGATTGATCAGTGGAAAGAGGTACCGGGAAGATGACGAGTAAAGTGAAGAAGTAGTGGATGTCGAGGACAAGAGTAGTTGACCTGAGAGAGACCTGACATGGATGCCAGGAGAAGTCCTCTTTTCGCATGGCTTCGAGTTCAAGATCGCTCCTTGTACCATCGAAAGCGGCCATTTCTGTTGCTGAGGTTGGTAATGCAGCAAAGGTGCTAGATTTTAGTTTCAGCTTCTGTTGGAGCAAGGGCAGTTAATTGGTTGACAATATATATATATATATATATTGATCTTCTATTTAGTCACTTAAATTTAATTTTTCAGGTGCTTTTTTTATTTTTAATTAATTTTATGTAATGTAAAAAATTGCTAAATGATTTTAAAGCCCAAATTTTCATGTTTTCAAACTGGATGAGAAATTAAACAAGTAAGACGGGAGGTTCTTATAATTGTAACCCTCTTAAGATATCTCGTAGGCAACTAAAAAAATTAAAAAATTAAAAAATTCATCGTTATTAAGCCAATTAAATAAAATTAAGAATTTTAAAATAAATGAAAATATTTTTTAATTTATCGAAAAAAATAAAATTTAATTAAAAAACTGTTAAATAAAAATTTATTTATTTATAAAAACTCATTATTTTACAAAAATTGGTCAACTATTTAATAAAGTGAATTAAAAAATTTTCTTTTCTTTCTTGACATTATCCTTTCCAATTCAAATTAAACTTCAACTTTAACTATTGTGATAAGTTTAATTGGTTAATTTTTATTAATTTATTATTATTATTTCAAGTAATCTAGCTTTAAAATATTTTTATCTTTACTGTTTATTAAAAATAATTTTATACAAAAATTTCAGTTAATTATTTGAAGCTAAATATTATTTTCATTAGTCTTTCATCAACATTCCACAAAATAATTAATAATAATAACAACAACAACAACAACAATAAATAATAATAATAATAATTTAATTTTTATTATAATAAAGTGACACTTTATGCATGCTCAATTTGATAATTTAAAAAAAATGATAAAAACATTCAATCTAAATTTAAACTATAAGAATTTTTTAAGAAAAAAATATTAAATATATGATTAAATTAGCTTCGACTTATTTAAAATAGTATATCATTAAATTTATTTTGATTCAATATGTGTTAAATTAAATTTTAAATATAATTTTTTTAGAAGAAAATTATACATCTCTTTATTCACCAATTTCCTTATTCAAATGCAATAAAACATTTTTTTGGATTTATCTAATTTATACTTATTAAAATATATTTTTTATTGGTTTTATTATTACTTTTATCTAGTCAAGTTTATAAGGTGGGTCAAGTTCCCGTTTTCTAAAGCCACTTTAACTGCCTCTTTAGGGTGGGCCTCATTTGCTGAGCCTGATTGGTTGAATTGGGTTTTAAGACATCAACCAACCTAACCCATCCCATCCCATTCCGGCCCATTCATCCCAAAAGATTCATTAATTCTTTAAATAACTAAATAAGAAATCCAAATATGATTAAAAATTCAATTGGATTTAAATCAGTTCAATTCGTTTTAAATTAACATTACTTTTAATTTAATTATTAAAATGAAAATTTTTAAAAATTAGCATTTAGTTAATAAAAATATAAAATAAAAGAGAAAATATTTATGAATATTTGTTAACAAGTCAAATGATATAATTAAAATTATAATAAAAGAGGTGAAACATGTGATTTTATTCATTTGTAAAAGTATTTTATTACTTTAATTTATTTACAAATTATATTATAAAAATTAATAGACTTTTATAAAATTTAATAGAAACCAAACTAAAAGTTAACTCCGTAAAATAAGAAGTTTAAGGTTTAAAAAGTTCAACTAGTATAGATTGTCATAATATCAGTCAAACATTAAATAAAATTAAACAAATTAAAAAATAACTTAAACATTATTATTAAGAAGCCTGTTAAATAAAAATTAATTGGTTTATTTTGATTTATAAAAATTAATTAATTTATAAAAATTAATTAATTAATTAATCAATCAATTATTTTTTAAATAAAAAATTTTAATAAATTAAAGAATCGAAAAGTGTTAATGAAATTGGTTTAATTTTTAAAATATTAGTAAAAACCTTATTTTTATCCTTAAAAATAATTTAGAAATAAACTATTTGTCATTAAAAATCATTTTATAATATAAATAATAAACAATTTATTTGTGTAGAATTTTCTAGTAAAAATGCGAAAGCTCTACGTGCATTCCACGAACGCGCATTGCTAGCACAAGGAGAGAATCCGCCGCACACAACCTGTCAAGTAAAGTATAATTTGAAAATCGTTGAAGTGGAACATTCTAGAACTCCAAACCCTAATTCTATATAAACCCACGCTCATCTCCCGTTTCCACCACTTCAACCCTCCATATATCTTAACCTACGTCTCTCTGATTCTCCGCCGCCCTCTCGTTTCTTAAAGTTTAGTTAGCGTAGAAAGAAAACGATGGCCGGAAAAGGAGAGGGTCCAGCCATCGGCATTGATCTCGGCACCACCTACTCATGCGTCGGCGTGTGGCAACACGACCGCGTTGAGATCATCGCCAACGATCAAGGAAACAGGACGACGCCTTCCTATGTTGCATTCACCGACACCGAACGTTTGATAGGGGATGCGGCCAAGAATCAGGTCGCCATGAACCCTATCAACACTGTATTTGGTGAGATCTGTTGTTTCTTGACTTTGATAAACTTAGATCTGAGAGTTGAAGTCTTTGACAAGTTGTTTGGAAGCTTTATGTTTAAAGTCGTTGACTCTTTGGTTCATTGCATGGGATCTCTGTTTGTTCATGATTTATAACGGTTCAATATTATCAGAGTTTTTAGTTTGTGGTATTCTTAGAATATGAAGTTAGTTCTTCGAGATCTTAAACGTTCTTTTTGAATGCTATGGATTCTTGCGTATTAATGTGTTAGGCTGTCATTTGGCATCTTCTACTAAGCGTAATGTATTTTTTTTTCCTGATTTGAATTTTGGATTGCATTGAACTAGGTTATTGTTATTCGTGTTAGGTTTTTTTTGTCGAGTTCATTCAGTGATAAGAGGTTCTTTGAGATCATAAAACAAAAACATTGATGGATTGACAGATTTAACAAAGTCATTCTAAGTCAACGGCGCAAGTTTGTCTTAACTACCTTGATTTTCTTTACTTTCTTTGTATGCTATTTTATTGATACGGTGGTGGCTGAAACTATATAGTTGCACATTATTTGAATGTAATACCTTGTGTAGGATTCCTGCGTGTGAGGGTTTGTTTCACACTTAGATATGGTTTGGTGTTGGGACTCTCTAGACGTTTGATATCATATCCTAGGTTTCTTTTGCACTTGCATGCGCTAAGTGTAAATGTTGTTGTCTGCAGATGCGAAGAGGTTGATTGGCAGAAGATTCACCGATTCCTCTGTCCAGAGTGACATCAAATTGTGGCCATTTAAAGTTATTTCTGGCCCTGGTGACAAGCCCATGATTGTGGTCTCATACAAAGGAGAGGACAAACAATTTGCTGCAGAAGAAATCTCTTCTATGGTCCTTATAAAAATGCGTGAAATTGCTGAGGCCTATCTTGGCTCCACTGTCAAGAATGCTGTGGTCACGGTTCCTGCTTACTTTAATGACTCCCAGCGTCAGGCCACAAAGGATGCTGGTGTCATTGCTGGGCTTAATGTGATGCGTATTATCAATGAGCCCACAGCTGCAGCTATTGCCTATGGCCTTGACAAGAAGGCAACCAGTGTTGGTGAGAAGAATGTGTTGATTTTTGATCTTGGTGGTGGTACTTTTGATGTCTCTCTTCTCACCATCGAAGAGGGTATCTTTGAGGTGAAGGCTACTGCCGGAGACACTCACCTTGGTGGTGAGGATTTTGATAACAGGATGGTGAACCACTTTGTCCAAGAATTCAAGAGAAAAAACAAGAAGGACATTAGTGGAAATCCCAGGGCTCTAAGGAGATTGAGGACTTCATGTGAAAGGGCGAAAAGGACTCTCTCATCCACTGCCCAGACTACCATTGAGATTGACTCTTTGTACGAGGGTATTGACTTCTATTCCACCATTACTCGTGCCAGATTTGAGGAACTAAACATGGATCTGTTCAGAAAATGTATGGAGCCTGTTGAGAAGTGTTTGAGGGATGCAAAGATGGACAAAAGCACCGTGCATGATGTTGTGCTCGTTGGTGGTTCTACCAGAATTCCGAAAGTCCAACAATTGCTGCAAGATTTCTTCAATGGAAAGGAGCTTTGCAAGAGCATCAACCCCGATGAGGCTGTTGCTTATGGTGCTGCAGTCCAGGCTGCTATTTTGAGCGGTGAGGGTAACGAGAAGGTGCAGGATCTCCTTTTGTTGGATGTCACTCCGCTCTCCCTTGGTCTTGAGACTGCTGGAGGTGTCATGACCGTGTTGATTCCCAGGAACACAACTATTCCCACCAAGAAGGAACAGGTCTTCTCTACTTACTCTGACAACCAGCCTGGTGTGTTGATCCAAGTCTATGAAGGTGAGAGGACAAGGACTAGGGACAACAACTTGCTTGG
>JANJEY010000005.1:75906445-75917412 GCA_024703695.1 Erythroxylum cataractarum
TCTGACAACCAGCCTGGTGTGTTGATCCAAGTCTATGAAGGTGAGAGGACAAGGACTAGGGACAACAACTTGCTTGGCAAATTTGAGCTCTCTGGCATTCCTCCTGCTCCTAGAGGTGTACCACAGATCACTGTGTGCTTTGACATTGATGCCAATGGTATCTTGAACGTGTCTGCCGAGGACAAGACTACCGGTCAGAAGAACAAGATTACCATCACCAACGACAAGGGAAGACTGTCGAAGGAGGAAATTGAGAAGATGGTTCAAGAAGCAGAGAAGTACAAGTCCGAGGATGAAGAGCACAAGAAGAAGGTGGAGGCCAAGAACAGCTTAGAGAACTATGCATACAACATGAGGAACACAGTAAAAGACGAGAAGATTGGTGAAAAACTCCCTCCCGCCGACAAGAAAAAGATCGAGGATGCTATTGAGGCGGCCATCCAATGGCTTGACAGCAACCAGCTAGCTGAGGCTGATGAGTTCGAAGACAAGATGAAGGAGTTGGAGGGCATCTGCAACCCCATCATTGCGAAGATGTACCAAGGAGCTGGAGCTGACATGGGTGGTGCGCCAGATGATGACATCCCTGCTGGTGGCAGCGGAGCAGGCCCCAAGATTGAGGAAGTCGACTAAGCTATTCCATGACTTACTTTCTATACTACCACCTAGGTTTAATCGCATTCTGCTCTTTTGGAGTTATATCACGTTTAAATTTTTGTGGCTTTGATATACATTCAAAGCCAAACCCTGGATGTTGATTTCGAATTTCAAGTTTAAAAGGTCTACAGATCATTATAATTCATGGAAGCAGTTTCTAAATTTTACATGATTACAGGTTTTTATCATTTGCCAAGTTAGCTCAAGTTTGCAAAGCTTTAGATTATAGAATATGCTTAAAACTTAGCTGCTAACGCCCCAAGGGATGATCAATTGACATTGATCCGGCGATGAATGGCCCTTTGTCAAGAGAAGGCCTGATAGTTCGGGTTCGTTTCGAGCTTGAACGATTGGTTCGATTCAATTTTACAAAGTCTTAGAGCTAAATATAGATTTGATTAATCATAGAACAGGTAGATTGGTAACAAGCTCTTTCAATTTAAGTAAAGTTACGAATTTTAATCATTTTTAATCGACCTAGGATTCAAGATTGGCCTTATTTATATTGATAAGACAAAACTTGATAATTCTTCAATCAAAATATTTTTTATGGAAGGGGTTCTCCGTCTCGATAATATCTTCTTTTGTTAAATAATTGTTGAGAGGATTATCTCCGAACATAATTCTATTCCATTGATAAGATTTTCATCTAATCGAAGTAACTACGAATTCTGAATTCAATTAATAAGATTATTGAATCATCAAAACGATTTTGATATTTATTTTTTACTTTCTATTCACACAAAATTTTTGTATATTTACGCACTTTTTTGTTTTTCTATTTCTTTCTGTGTGTCGAAGCATTTTTTAAATTTGAACTATTCGTTCTTTTTCTTGATTGAATCTATCTATTCCATATTAAATTCATAATTTTCAACAAAAAAGAATGGCTCTTATCTTATTCTTATCGGAATTCCTATCTAAATTCTCATTAGTATCTAACTTCTCATTAGTAGTTTTTCATTATTAGTAGGGCAGATTAGATATCTCTTTTATTTCATCTTTTATCTCATTTAAAATTTGAAGTCAGTTTTGCCTTACTTATCTGATTTGAGTGAAGATTAATTTAGATACTTATCTTATTTGAGTGAAGATTAGTTTAAGTATGAATGGATTAAAAATACTTTCCTGATCCTTTCTATATTGAGACCCTTCTGTGATATTTCGCAGGCAAGTAAAAAAACTATATCGATTTGATTTTGATTTGATGAAAGCTTTGAACTGTATCCCAAAAAGAATCAGCCATTTAGAAACTTCAGTACATATCTACTGACAGTCGGTGTCTAGTCGGTGGTTTGCAGCGAGAACGTGTCTAAGTATCAATCCAATACAGTAGCATCCTGTCAACTTTAAAATGAACCAAGAAACTAGTTATGTCATTAAATCACGCAGCCATACTTGACTTTTGAGTATCTGCAGTTTCCTGTAGACCTTGCTTTATTGTCACCAACACGCAAAAGACTCGCATGTTTATAATATTCGACAAGTTTAATGTCTGAAAGTCCTCGTCACGCAGATCCTGATTGACTCCGTAGGTTCATGTCCGTGTGGACGTTTAACAACTTCAGCTGCTGGAGCTGGACTCTTCTAAGAAAAGTAAAAACAGTGCAGCTTCTTATCTCCAAACGAAGAGGTGACTTATCAATAACGTATTGGTCCCCCCTTTCATGAAGGTCTCCACCAAACTGTTGACAAGTACAAAAGCTCATACTTTTCTTACACATGTTGGAATCTAAGGTCAAGTATTGCTTTTGGGTTGGAGAAATTAAGGTTATGAAGGTAGAAATTTTTGCTTAGCAGACTAAGAACATAGAGGCACCTAACGCAAGAGTCCATGCAAAGATCTTTCGTGAGCTTTGACATGAAGAATCTGTGTATGAGTCGTTACAAAAATGAGTGAAACACTTGCGTGAATAAATACATCAAATCTTTCATAATACTTCTAGAATCAAAAATATTTTAAAACTGATAGAACTTACAGATAAAACCTATAACTTGAGGGAATACAACATGACATCGGAGAAGACAGAAAAAAAAAAAGCAAATCTGAAGTGCATGCACATTTTGTTTCATAGATTAAGGTTAGCCTAAAACCAATGAAGCATCACCACCTGTTGGAAGTTGAAACTCACCCTTAAACTTGTCCTCTCATGTCAGCATTAGATCGTTGGCTCCAAGATGAGGGCGAAGACATACTCGCACCTCATGCTCTTCGGGCCCCTCGTGGAGTTTAGGCACTAGAATCTCAAGCACTGACCCTGGTCCATCATAATAAGCTTCTATATTAGCGTCCTCTGGAATTCGAGTTCGAAGAGGGATTTCTCGGACAAACTCCCCTGGGGGGCAATGTTCGGAAGCCGGATCTGTGAGTTTGAAAGTCCTATCGTGTCTCTTGATAAACGGCATGCGAGAGGTGCTCACACAAGACACCTTTATTATACCATGAGTGAGGGTGTTTCTCCAAGAAACCTTCACTCTCTGTAGATCCACAAAAGGTAAACTAATAATGATCAGATAACCTTCTTCATCTTCATAGATTGTTTTTGCAGCTGTAACTGGTCCGTAAACATTCTTCATGACACCACTAAAACCATTCAACCAGTGAGGCTCAGTTTGATGAATTTCAATATCCGGAATCCGATCAGAGGGAGGATTTACAGCCAAGTAACATTCATCATCATTCCCATGGGGGAAAAAGTCCTTCCTCCTTTTGCTGCTGACAGGAGATAGGTCCATTCCATCACCATTGCTATGGCTAGATGGCTGAGTCGACAAATTGAGCCCAGAACCATTGAGCAGCTTCTTAGAGTGAGAATTAGATGCACTCTTTATTGGAGGAGGTGGCCTTTCAAGCTCAAAATCTGTGTTGGGAAGGTTTCTCCAAGAACCAAAATCACTGGCTTCAGGTGGGATGGTGAAGTTCAAATCCCTGCCAGTAAGTTCCACCCATCTTTTCTTTTCGTCCTCGTCAAGCCCCATAAGATTAGGTGATGGAACAATCTCGATGCCATGAACACACTGGGGATTGGAAAGCCCTCTATAATGCTTTCGCTGCATTCTGTGAGATCGAACAAAACCCTTGTCGACACTAAATGGAAAGGGTCGCTCTCCTTGACGAGAATGCCCATTCATGTAACTCCTCAATTGCATCTTACCCAAAGCATTCTCTGGTCTCTCCTTGAAAACCCACATGTACATGTTTTCCATGTCATGCTGAACCATGAAAACATCAAGCTTGAGATCAGACTTGTCGAACCCGGAAACTCCATTGCTGTCCCGGACAATTTTGGCCTTTGATTTCTCGTTTAATGCAGGCTTAAAGTAAAAACTAAAGAAAAACCAAGCACCCCAAATGCTATCAACCCTTTTGGCACACTTCCTCCCAACCTTTGGGATGCTAAGAAGAGTCTCAGTCTCATAAACCTGCGGACCAAGTCCCACTTCCAGTATATCACAAGGGTCAGAGTTCCATGATGGTGGAGGTGGGCTACGTTCAGCTGACAGGGGTAAGTTAATATCAGGTGGTCGGGGAAGTATAATCTGACGGTTCATCTCCAAATCCAATTCGTCGTGTGAGGAGGCACTGGAATCCATTGACAAGAGGGTGGATGGGTGATGATTCTCCATTGACAAGGTTGTGAGACGAGAATCTACCATGCTTCAGCTCACTTCCATGGTGGGTTTTGTTGCTGGTGGGCAGTAGAATGAATCCATTTCCGTATCCAAAGAGCACAATTCAATAAAACAACAACCTTATAAACACCTTCATCAACATCTCAATCCCCACAATATCTCCCCTCCATCAAAACCCTAGATTTATCAATCACACAGCTTAATCCCCATAAACCCACATCAGAAATCAAAAGAACAAAACAAAAGATGAACTATCCCCAAGTACAATTCACTTCTTAATTACTTTAACTGAAATATAAACAACAAATTAAACAGAAGGTAGAGTCTTTGTTCTTTTCTATTTCTCGTATTGCTGTGAAGAAGCATAATCCAAAGCTAAGATAAATTTGAAAAAGAAAAACAAGGAGAAAAGAAGAAACTAAAAGAAGATCTCTTCAATCTGCAACCCTAATGAGAGACAGAAAGACATATCTAAAACGCTAAAGAAACACTATATCTAACCCTAACCCAAGAATCTCCCGAAATCCACCGAACACAGGTGGAAAAAACTGAATCAAAACCATCAAATCGATCGAATATCTAATACCCTTTTACAATTCCTTTATAGAAATTTCTAAAACACCCTCTTAAGCCTCTTCCCACAAAATCAAACCTCCCCCCCCAAAAAAATACAGTAACAAAAACTGAAGCTAACCAAATCTATATCAAAAAATAACCTTTTTCAAGTAAGTACCTTTCAATGAAGCAAGATGAGGACGATGAACATGAAACAGCAGAAGCGACCATGCGGCTCATTCCCCCCATATCATCACCATCGTCAAAAACTACCATTGTTTTTTAATTCACTTCAGTTTTTTTTTTAATTTTTGGGTTTTCTTCTCCAAATCCTCCGTTAAAACAAACAACAAAAGCGGGAGAGCAAAACAAGACAAGCGTGTGTATGAATGAATCTGCTCTGTCTCTGTGTATGTGTGTGTGTGTGTGTGTGTGTGTCTCAGTTCTTGTATTCGTGTCTCGTCTCTGCGTGTGTGTGAATAGAAGAAGAAAATGTGTAGCGCAGCGTCTGTTTTTATGGAGGTTTCGTAGGTTAGATTAGATAGGACCTGTTCTAGATATTACCCCACTCGAATAAAGCTCACCGTTTGTTAACGTTGACGGTTCTTCTCTTTCTTTTTTAATAATTAATTTGTTACTAATTTCTTTTTTATTTTGTATTTTTGTTGGGTGGGTGTGGGCGAGTGAGTGATAATAATATCTGCAAGTACTGTTGTTTGTGGTGTAGGCTTTAACGAGTGCTTATCTGTTAGTTCTTATAAGCCCTTTTTGTTATCTTCTTATCTTTAATTTTTTAAATATATTTTACTAAATAAAATAATATTAGTGAGAGTTCATCTAACCTTACCTTCTCAAGTATACCCATCATCCAGTACCAACTATATTCTATTCGATCTCATCCACACGTTTTTTTAGTTTCATATATTTATGTGAATGAAATCGTATAAAATAAAGTTGGTATAGAATTATAAGTACAGAAGATCTTCTCTCTTTTCAATTAGGGTTTTTAATTTTTTTTATAAAGTTAAGTTTTGAGACTACAGTGGATTGCTCAAATCTTTTATTAAATTATAATATAACTTATTGCTTAAATTGGTTCTAGTTTTATTAAATTTTAATAGAAATATATTTGTTAAATTATTATGAGTTAAATTAAATGTCTGATCGATTAACTTTTAAATTTAGATTAGAATACAACAACAAAAATTCAGTAAAAATCTCTAAAAAAATCTTTTAGTACACAGTCTTATGGTAGATTATAATAGAATAAATCATCAAATTTAATGAAGTTGAAATTTAATTTTTAAAATAATATATTTTTTTTTAAAATTTCATGAAGTATAAGTCATTGAATAATTAAGAGCAACAAACCACAAAAATGTGCAAGTTTATAATAAAAATTATTAATTTATTTATAAAAATTATAACACATAAATAATTAATTATATAAATAACTTGTAAAGAAAATATTGCATACATTATGACCCTCCTAAGACCTCTACAAAGCGAGAAGCCTTATACACTGAGTATGTTAACATTTCATATGAATAATTTGTAATTGACAAATAAAATACAATAAGAAAAGTATGTTCCCTATGTGTATGAAATAAAAACTTCCAATTTAATTTTTTAAACTTTATTAGATAAATAATTAACGTGGGGATTAAGTAAATTAAAAATAAAATAAAAAATTAATTAAAAATAAAAATTAATCTTATTTATATATTGATTTTATTTATTTTAACTTATTAATTTATCTAAAATATATATTTTGTAAAATTTTATGTAAACTTAATAGATACTTGAGAAATAAAATTTAATATTTGAAAATTTATGTAACTCTTATTTATTATGCGAGCAAACAAATACCTAACAACCAAAGCCTCATTTCTTGCTTTTACTTTTTAATTAATTAATGGTTATAAAATGATTTGTTTTTTAATATAAAATGTCATAGTTCTTCCACATTTACAAAGTCAGGGATAAGAATCTCAAGTGAGCATTGGTAGGTAAATTTTGAGGCTTTGTGATAAGTTTAATTATTATTCTTTCAAATCTAACTAAGGAAGCCAAGCCAGCCCCCTGAAGTCAACATGTATACCAATCAACTCATAAAAATACATAATAATATATGAATTATATATTTTAAAAAAATTTAATAAATTAATTTGACACAAGAGGAGCCCGTCTTTAGAGTTGTAAGGTACTAACAGATTTGGTTTCTTTAAGGTATTTTTCTTATTTATTGCTTGAAAATATATTTATTAATTATGGTTGAGTGGCAATTGTATTGATTTATTTACTCCTTGATTTAGCATCAACCCCTTTTGTACATTTTGCATTTGAAATTTATTTACTAATTGTGGTAGAGTGCCCCGCGTATTTTGTTATTTACTATATTCAGCATCTACTTCCTTTGTACATTTTGCATGTGGGTCTAAAGTAAACAGACTCTCTATTATCAAACCTCATTTTATTGTGGAATTTCAGACTGGATGTGATGATGATGATGAAAAATTGTTATAAAATTTAATATTAAGTTTTGAGTGATTGACATAAGACTTCTAATAATTAAAAAAAATAACACAATAAATAGTAATAACTTTAAATTTTTTAATTTAGCACCAAATTTTTTAGATTTTTTAATTTAGTGACTAATCTTTTAAAACTTGTATAAATTATATCAAAAAGTTAATTTTATTTATACGATGTATCCAACAAATGTTGCGTAAATGTTCATCTATTAGTCGCGTTAACAAAAACAAAGTTTTTTAAACATGCCCAATACGCAAGACTTTTCATTTTGAGAGGGTCCCAGGAGGATCATAACGTATGCAATATTTTCTTTGTATTTTTATAAAAAGATTACTTTTGTGACTTAAATTTATGATTTTATGGTTACAAAGGAACAATTTTATTAATTGCTCCAAAACCTACCCTCTATTAACAAAAACAAAGCTTTAACTAAATTAATACAAAATTTAAAAGTTTAATGCTAAATTAGAAATTTTTTAAATGTTTAAACACTTTTGAATCTTTTTCTCTAATTAAAAACACTATTTAAAAATAAATTACATGTTTAAAATTAATTATATAATAAAATTTGAAATTTTTAATTCAAACATGTGTTATAATATTCAATATTAATAGAGTTGATTTGAAAATACTCATGAGTAATTGAACTCAAGACTCTTACTAATTAAAAGCATTTAGACATGAAGAATAGCACTGTGTATTTCTTTCTTTACATAAAATATTAAAAGCTACCAAATTTCAACCACACGTTTTTTATATGATTCATTAAGAGGAGACATATACATATGAGAGATGGCGAGAAGTACATTAAAGTATGTATCATATCATGTAGACTTTTAATATCTCAAAGGGTAAAAGTCTTCGGCTAAAGAGATAAAAGTGTGTAATATACCTCACCTTATCTTTACCTTGAAGCAAAAGTTGAGTCCTCAACTCAAATGGCCCCTCACATCTCGACCCAATGAAACAACTGAGAGTATGTAAATCAGGTACTCAGCAGCTTGCTAAGATCATATCTTTACCTTAGTGGACAAATGGTGAGCTCTAGTTAAGTTTTTATCAAAACATGTCAGTGTCAAGTGATTCAAGTCTCTTGTTGTGGTTATGAAATTTTTATCATATTTTATTAAATTTTATTTAACATATTTATGTAATATATTTGAGATTTAATAAAATAGGATTAAAATAAAATAACTGAAATAAAAAAAATTATGTGAAACATATAGTTATATACCTTTGATTAAAGTAGAACTCTTCAAAGCTTCGGATTTAACTTCTTTAATTTTAATTTTATAATTTAAAAATTAGTTTTAATCAATTATTTTAATATATTTTTGTTATATTTCACTAAATTTATTTATTTTTATTTAAAATTACGTAATATTATATAAATGATATTCATAATTTATTTAAAATTGATACGTGTTATTTTTTGTTGATGTTGTTGTATATGCGTTTGAAATTAGTCTATTTTTAAAAATCTTCTTGAAACTCTTTATTGGTATTAAAATTAGAATGACAAAATTCAATGAATATACATGAATTTGGGTACGATAAATAGGAATTCATGAAATAACTCAAATGATATCAACATCTTCACGTTTTTCACGAAGATATTGAGAATTCGCAAGTGAAGTTATCCAACACAAAAAAAGAAAAATAACTATAAAATGATTTATATACAAAATATATCTTATAATTTAGTATTTTAAATTTTTTAGTTGAAATAAAGTTAATTAAAAAAAAAGCTCAAACTTTGATTAATTTTACAATTATAGTCTGAATTTTAAAAAATGACAATGAAATATTCAGTGTTTTCAATTTTAGCTCAATGTTAGTGTCTCCGTCAATTTTTCTGACATAATTTGTCACGTATTCTAAAAACCTAATTATTAATACACGTCAGCCAAAATTAATACAACGACTAAATATTAATGAAACAATATTGTTTAACCACAAAATTAAAATGAGGTGATTTAAAAAAAACGAAGGGCTGAGGGATTAAACGAAGGGTATGTTGGCACAAGAGTGACTTGGGATGTCGGACTGAAAGATTAAACATCGTAAAGTGATTTAGGGATTTTACTTTTGAAAACAATGTCGTTTTAATTTATTATGTTAATTTTGCTCACGCCATTAAAGTTAATAGAGACATTAACGTCGGATTAGAATTTAAAAAAAATTGAAAAATTTGAATATTTAACTGTCACTTTTTAAAAATCATACTATAATTACAAAAATTAACCAAAGTTTGAGATTTTTTTGTAATTACTCAGTTGAAAAATAATGTTTCTGATTGAATATTTTCATGATCAGTTGAATATATAAATAAATAGAAATATAATAGAAAGAGTTTTACCATAACCAAATTATATTTTGCGAAAATAAATGATATTATTAAATTATTAAATACTAAATGTTAAACTCATACATTCAATTTAAATAATTAACTCTCTAAATATTCTATTTATAATTTATAATTAATAGATAATTATGCACATTCAAGAGTACTTTATTCAATTTATACTTAAAATATAGTGAGTGATGATTCTTCCATTCAAAAATAAAAGAAACACATGCCATTGTTGAAAAGTGGAATTGCTTTATTTTGTAAGCGTTGGTGGTGGCTAATTGACTGGCCAGCTTTGTTTGGATTCAGGGAAAATAAGATCACGATTTCCTTATTATGAAGGGAATGGGACATGTAGAACTTACACATTCTAGGAAGATCAATCAATTAATATTATAAAATAAAAGTAGATGATAATGCATGCTCTTTTCACCCTCGGTAGTGTTAAATTATTAAGACTAATTAGTCTCATTAAGACTGTTTTGTCTCTGTTGGCTTCAATAATATCTTATAAATAATACTAATAAGGTAATGTGCTTTGATGGTGACAACTGCAGTTTCCACCATGTGCTCTAACACTTGTCCAGGCACCATTAACCTTATCGATTGGATAGCTTATTATTTGGGTGATCGTATCCTTTTTTTTTTATTAAAGAGAAAAACAACTGAATTACAACACTAATATGAGGAAGCAGAATTTCGATATATCCTCCAGGAGGATACAGTGACACCCGATAAGTGTAAAATCAAAAAAAGTAAGTCCAATGGGTGATTGTATCCTTTACCTTGTAAGGTTTTATGGGGTAGCAAAGTGATATCAGATTTATCAAAGGAGTGTGAGCTTTTGGAGGGAGGAGGGTATATATGAGTAATTGTATCTATTACCTTGTAAGGCTTTATGGGGTAGCATAGTGTGATACAAGCACAGTTATTAAATAATAAATATTTTATTATTATAAATTGTAATAACAAACTATATCTATAATTTAAATTTTTATTAGTTATATGTCATTACTAAATTTAACATTTTTAAAATTAGATCAGAAATTAAATCGATAAAACAAGAGGTTTAAGGTTTAAAGAGTTTAACCGGTATTAAATCTTCATAAATTCAGTTAAAGATGAAATAAATTTAAAATTTTAAAAATATTTTCATTAATAATTTATGATTCACTAAAAGCATATTTAATTTAGACCATAAACATATTTTTCACTAATGAGATTCATATTTGAGTAA
>JANJEY010000005.1:75959892-75970899 GCA_024703695.1 Erythroxylum cataractarum
TATATATATATAAAGTTGGAGGAATCTTTTGAAAAATACGAAATTTACCAATTTTCATTCCTGATTTATTATATTGTCACCTCAAAAGACTCGGGCGAATCAGTTAGTGCATAGCCACATTTAGCAACGTAGACCATCCCAATGAATCTAAATACAATTCACTGCTTTGTTTTCTTCTATGTGAAGGACTTCACAATCCCTCGTGCACAAGTGCCATTTAATTACCAGACCCCAAGAAGAAGCAAAGTGATCATTTAATGAGTTGTCCACACAAACATGAGAGTAGTAATGGACCTCCATATCCACTTTCATGTTCTAATAGTTCTGTGTTGGATCTTGTGCCACCAATTGACCCCATTGAAGCATTTGGCTCAGGAGCAACATGGTCATCGACAAAAAGGGGATTCAGACCAGAACTGGAAAGAACTGAAGACAAATCATTAGGACCATACGTAATGGGGCTCAAGTTCCTCCTCTGACCATTAGCAGCTCTTCTCTCAACTTCAAGGAAGTGACCAAGTGAAGGAGTGTTGTTTGTGTTAATAGCATCAGTGCTTAGCCTTGAGCATAGTGAGAATAACCATGGTTTTGATCTGCAGTTCTTCTGTTCCTTTAAGGGTTCTACTGCTCTTCCCCTGATTGATCTTCGGGACAACTCTAGGATGCTAGAAACTCCAATCAGGCTTCCAAGTGTGATGCTTTTGTCGTGCAAAAAAGACCAAGTAGACTGCAATTAATTGCAGGATCAAGTAAGAATAAAGAGAAGATGATCCTGCACTAGTAAAAGATAAGTCTACTAATCCAAAAACCCCTTATTTCAATGCCTAGATATTTGTTATGAGAATTCTAGCTATATAGTATCAATGTGGAGAAAAGAGATGGGCATTAACAATATAGTTCATAAAGCAAGAGATGGGCATTAACAACAGTTCAGAATCAACTTCACCGTCTATAAAGCAAGATGTTAACTACCAAATACAATAACATCTTCCCCATCTCAGGCCACAGAACCAATTGATTATTAAAGCAATGTTTTTCTGTGATAAACAATAAAGTGAACACTTTACAGAGGAGCTGTGAACAACTGCAGAGTCAAAAGACCATCATGATACACCATGTGGATAGGGAAAGCGGATTCAACTTTTCAGATTGCAAGTACAGAAGGTAGCTGTTAATGTTTATGGCAATCACTCTTAGAACTCATTTTGATTGGGAACTTGCTCAGATTGAGTCAAGTTTCATTAATTGAGGAAAAGGATGAGGACTCTAAGCTTGTGGATGTCAAAAGTTAGAACTTGAATAAAACCAACACACAGCTAGTCAAAATGAGAATGTCTATTTAACTGCAGAAGATTCCATTGATAATAAAGCCACAAGCTTGGAGAGAAAAAAAAAAAGGTGAATGCGAACAAGATATGTCTTCATTGATTGTGACAACCAAGACGCTAAATGCATTGATGAACTGAAAAACACGTATCTTTGAAACAATGCAAGCTCATAACCCACAAGTTGATGGTGAAATGAAGAGTAAATAAATGGAAAATAAGAGAAATGATAACCTCTGTGTCAAGATCTGAAGAAGAATCAGAGGAACAGGTTGAAGAACCAGTGAGCAACGTACTAAACGAAACTGATCCATTGGAACCACGATTTCTCACCAACCCCACTCTTGCATTAACTGGTCTAAGCCCAAGAGGCCACCCCTCTTCCTGCATTTCAAGGTTTCAACTTTTTCACCAAACATACTCACTGACACCATTTACAGATATGGAAACGAGCTATAGAAGTAAAACTACACCTAAAAACACATAAACAAAAGGGTACAGAAAGAGTTACCCGTTGAGCCATGAGTCAATAAGCTTTGCCAAACCAGACCGATGATGTACTAAGCCAAAAACCGATGAAATCGCCTCAGATAAGGAGCTATTGACACTATTCATTAGACAAAAGAACTGTTTAAACATTAAAAGGAAAAAAGGAAAGTGACAAAAGATAAATGGAAATGCAGTAGTGTCTGACACATGCTTGACCATCAGCAGCACATCACTTGGCTTCTTTAGGCATGTAAGAGAAGGAGAAGCATAAGAGAACGGGACGTGAAAGTGACGTCTTACCCTTCGTTAGCTCATATGTTGTCGGCTAAGCAGGCAAAAGAGATCAAGAGAGAGTGTGTGTGGGGGCGCGCGCTTGTGAGACAGAGGAAGAAGTGGAAATCCAGGGAAAATGTAGCAATGAAATAGCAAGAGATGCCCAGAAGAAGTCTTGTTCTTGAATTTATAATTTATACTCCTTCTAAAAATTATTTTTAAATTATATAAATACTATATTAATAAACAATGTAAAAATTATTAAATCACTGTATATTCTTGTTAGGATAATGTAAGAACAAGTATATTGTTACATGTTTAACAGATAGTTAACATTTAATAATAATTTGTTTTAAAAACTTCATTTTATAAAACAATTATTAATTTTTAAAAATTGATAATTATATTGGACGATAAATTAAAAAATTACTTAATTTAATCTGTATATTTAAATAAAATTATGACTTTTATTGTTTCAAATAAAAATATTAAAGTATTGAAAAGTAAGAAACAAAAATAAAAATCATAATTATGATTGACATTAACTTCGAGACCCAACTTAAAGTTAAGAAGCTTGGTACAATTTAACCTTAAATTAACAAACCTAATCAATTTTGACAAGGTTTCAATTCGAGCTTAGAAATGGACTTAATTTTTTTTAGCATGCAGGTTTAAATTGAATTTTGATTTAGGCTGTTCGATCCAAAGTTTGTAATGTATTTAAAAAATAATGTCATTTTAAAAAAATGTAAAATATTTTAGGTCAAACTTAAATCCGATTGGGCTCAAGCTCAAACATAAACCATGTGTCTCAAAATTGATCGAGTTTGAGTCGAATCCAAACTTGACCATCGTCATCCCTAATTATACTTACGTTTCTCCTCTTTCAAAAAATATTTCATCTTAATTATTTCTTGTCTAATTCTTCAGAAGTACGCCTTCAAGCTTTTCCCCTTTTGTATGCGGCAATAATTATTCAATCAGAATATAAAAGAACGAATAAGATTAATGACTTTCAAATCGACCATATGTTCTTAGACTACATTGTATTAGGAATTTCAAAATTAAAAGATGAGTGAGTTTATTAGAGAATTGATAGGATTAGGTATTATTAGACAAAGCATTCTGGCCCGGGCCTGACCTAGCCTTACTTGAAGTCAACGGGCCAAAACCTAGTTGACAGGGTCACGTGCTAAATTTCTTGGCCTGATTGAGAGAGACAAAATAACGTCGTTTTTTAATTTTTTTAACAAATAACTAAATCGGGCTTACCTAAGCTATGCATGTCATGGGCAAGTCGTTTTTTATTTTGTTTTAAAAAATAAATAAATCGGGCATACCCAAGCTACGCATGTCATGGGTAGAGCAGGCCAGAGCTTGCCATCCCTAAGTATTATTATAATTTGGGGTTTCAGCAACGAGTGAAAATTTTGCCTACTTTAATGATGATAAATGGGAAAATAAATAGAAAGTTATGGATTATGGATTTTTTTTGAGAAAAAAATTAAGAAGACAAGATAAAATTTAAATATAAAATTAATAATACAAGATAAAAATTGGTTTTTACTTTACTACGAATCAGAAGAAAATAATTTTTCCCAAAATTTCCTATTTATTCAAAATATAATAAAATATATTAAATATATTAATTTATTATAATATAAATTATAAAATTTCTGAAAGTTATATTATTCTTTCATAAAGCCTTGTGTTCTTTTAGATAGTTTATTTACTTAAAAAAATATTATTTTTGAAATAAATAGAATCATAACAATAATTCTTTTATTTTTCTCTGGCCATATAACCATAATATCACTCTCAGTCCATAAGGGATGACAAATTTCACTTGACTTAATTCAATTTGATCAATAAATTAAATTTAAATTCATTAAATTATTAATTTAAATAAAATGATATTATCTTCACTATAAGTATTATCATTTTAATAACTATACTAAAATAATATTATTTTTACTTCATTTAATTAAAATCTAAGCTGTTTGATTCCGATTTATCACATTTTAATTTAGATTTAGACCACTAAAAGAAAATTTAATTTTTATGACTCAAGCTTGATTCAATTTAATATCATTTTAACAAATAAATTCAATTCTACGGATAGTTCGATAACAAAAATTTACCAAGCTTTACATTGATAATCATTATTTTAAAAACCAAATCGATTTAATCAATTTTAGAGCAAAAATTTTGAACCAACCAACTATTCGACTAAATTTTAATTGTTTTGTTTGATTTAATTTAATAGTTTTATTATTAAAAACCGATCCTTTTATTAATTAATAGATCAATTTTTGTAAATTAATTTAATTTTTATAAACTAAAATTAATTAATTAATTTTCATTTAATGGTATATTTTCAATTAAAATTTAAATTTTGAATAAGTAAGAATATATTTAATTTCTTTTTAATTTTATTCAATAATTAACTAAAAATTTAATACTAATTGAACCTTTTAAATTTTAAATTTTGTCATTTCAATTTAACTTTTAATCCGAATTTGAAAACATTATCGATAATCCATGGTTATCAAAGTCTTGCAACCGTTAAATTCTCTTTGTCCTTTCCAATTCAATTTAAGGTTCTGTACCCCAATCCGTCCGTCACGCTTGTTTTGTTGTGTTCCAGTGGATGAATTGTTATGTATATTTAAAATTTTATTCCATACACATCTAGAAAATAAGAACCGTAAATTATTTTATTAAGCCTAATCAACAAGGTTTAATCTTTCTCTAAATTCTCAATTTAAAGCTGACATAGAACCCATTTTGTTGTAAAATCAGCATGCACGCAGTTACACCAGATTTTCTATTTCCTAGGCTAATGGAAAGAGACGTTGATGTACCATTTAATAACAGACTGTAAAAGGAGTAAAAGCAGAATCATTAAAGCTTTTGTGAATAACAAGGTTCTGGTCTTTTTAGGAAGTACCTTTTTCTTTTGGTCCACAAGGCTCTGTTAAGCATGCGGAAGCGGAACCCAATTTAGGCCCTCTCTGCGTCTGGGTGTCTCCAATTTGTCAAGCTAACAACTCATAGATGTGCGGAAAAAAAGGACAAAACAATGAGTGTCATCCCCAACATTATAACAACGATCTTTCAATGGGAAGTAGGGCCAATAACATCGTCCTTTCTTCTCATGTCATAAGGAATTGAGGCAAAACGAATTTACTTGAGAACAAACTGGAATGACTGATAAGTATCAGGAAACTGGTGGACATGGAGAGATTAAATTTTTTTGGCTTTTCTTAGGATCCTCGAAAGAAACAATTATATTAGTGATTTGAACTATTACAAGGGCATAAGGGCTCCTGAGTCTCAGCTGTTCTAACTTTTTTGTGGGTCCAAAGCACAAGCCCTAAGAACCACAGAATACTACAAGGAATCCAACTAGCTCACCTAACAGTAGAATAAGCGTCTGATGTGCATGCAATGGAGAAGGTAAACCAAGCTCACTAGTAGGCAGAAGCAACTAAAGCTTTTATCTTCAGCGTATTGTTTTCCTTTCTTAACTCTGATCAAACTATGGTACAATCCTCTTGAGGTACATACCTGTGTGTGTATATTGGATGATTATTATTCACTCATACGAGATCGACAATGTCCAATGCCCAGCAGGTCCTGCGGAGTTGCAGACATGTTGTGGCAAAAGAATAAGAAGAAAAGCATAAGATTGCAAATGAATAATAATAATAAGAAAAGATCGTGATCTTGCCCACTTTTCTTTTCAATGCCAATGAACATAAGCACCCAAAAATTTCAGGAAGTGAGTGTTACTGTTGGGTTACGCGGGAGGAATTTGGTACAGGATCAAATAATATAAAAAAATTTTGGCACTCACGGGAAAAAAAAAGACTTGAATACCCAAGGTGTTAACCACAAAATTGTAATCATCAAATTTTGATAATAATACTCAAATATTTGACTTTGCCCTGAATCTAACTTTGACATGGTCAATTTATAGCCTTCATGTTCTTGGAAACCATGACACAAAAACTGGGGGAAAAAGTATCTTTCTTTGGCCATTCATTTTTACTTAGTGAAGGATTGGCCACGTCGTCAATCTTGCTTGGCATACTTCCTTTTTTTTTTGTCAAGTTAAAGTCAAGTTTTCCCACTTAACAAATTTCCCCTCACGCCAATGTAGGAGAGTCTGTCATGCCCGCACGGGTAGCTTGGTTGGCAAATTAACAGGGTCAGTTGAAACAAGGTCCTAAATTCGACTCCTGGCAACATCAGGGAGGTAGTGAACCGCTCTGTTAGGGTGTTGACCAAGATTAAACCGTGATTCAACCCCCCAACGGTGGTCGGGCCTGCGACTGGGGGCCCTTGGAGTTGGGGATCAACCTTTTTGGAACAAGGAGAGTCTGTCATCCTCGCAATCGACTAATAGGTTTCAAGCTTCTCATTTTTGTAATGACTCTGTCATCACATCAGACTCTATGGGAGATTCTGTCATCCTCGCTATGGACTAATAGGTTTCAAGCTCCTCATTTTGTAATGACTTTGTTATCATATCAGACTCATTTTCATTTGTGTGGATCTTCTTTAATTGGAGTAATTTCTACTCTCACACCTTTTATCCAATAATATCTAACATCAATATATATTTTTTGATCTTGAATGAAAAAAATCTACGTAAGACATCTCTTATCTAATGATATCTAACATTAATATGAAGCCCCTCTTCATGTCTTATGTAGGAGCATCCGCAAAATCCTGTTACTCATCTTGTTTTTCATTTCCATTTTGTTCCGACACTGTATGTGGAGATACTTTCTCAGTGTCACCTAAATCATTAGACTCCAAATTTGTCCTCTCAACTTTTGTAATATTTTCTATGGTCTGATCTTTTACAAACATAACACCTCTGCAACTAACAAGTTTCTTCTCAACAAGAAAATAAAACTTACAACCAAACTCATCTTGACCATAACTAATAAACACATATTCCTTGTCTTGGAGACCAACTTTGACCTTTCGTCATTGGGAATGGGCATAAATGCCTTGCAGCCAAAGACTCGTAAACAATCATAGTCCTTTTCTAACCACACCCTCTTTAGTACGTTAAACCTCAGAGGAAATTCTTAAGTGAGTCCCACCAATGGAAACACTTGACTTTTAACTCTTAAATAAAAGGAAAGTGTGGCAAGCAAGATTGGCAACGTGACCAATCCTTCAGCAAGCAAAAATAAATGCCAAAGAAAGGTCCTTTGTTGCCAAGTTTTAGTGACTTAGTCTGCAAGTACATGAAGGCTATAAATTGGCCATGTTTTAGCCATTTTTACACATACAAAAAAGAAAGACAAAGTGAGAAAGAGAGATTGAGAGCAAAGCCAAATATTTGAATGCTATATCAAATATTTGATTATTACAAAATAGTAAGAGTTCGTTAGTGTAAGTTGAGAAAAATATTAAAGTATTTTTGTGGGTAACTTCTTCGTAAGCGCCAAGAATTGTAATCTTGAGGGTTGCTTTCGTTTTTTTGCTTCTAATCAATTTTAGAGAGGAATTTGTGTTATACTCATTATTTTTAATAGTGGAAGAAATACTGACTTGTACCCTAATTTTTACTTCTCAGTTCTCCCCTTGAGGAGGCTTTTTAGGATTAAATTTTTATATTATTTGATCGTACACTTAATTCCTCTCACATAACCCAGCAGTTACCACCATTGGACTGAAAATGCATGTCAACTAAGAGAACAGCACGTTTAAGGATAACGTGGAAAATGATAAATTCAAGAATAATGAAAATTGTGCAGTCAGACATTTAGAAAGATTTGAATCACATTGCAGAGACTTCAAAATCGATGATCTTAATGTCAACGTCAAGCTTTGATTACGAGGAGCAAAAAAGTAATACCATACCAATGAATATAAGCTCAATTGGATTTGACATTCATATAAATAGCACTCAAGCCTTCTCAAAAACCTAACTTCTGAATCAATCTCCTATAAAGAGTTAGATGAAATTACTTGCATGACTTTATTTAAGTTTTAAATAGAAAAACAAACCAATAAGACTTCTATGTTCTGCATTTGTTCAAGATTTTCCTAGATTTGCCCACAAACGAAACTGCATCGTCTAGCTCAACCTCGTCCTATAAAGAGTTAGATGAAAGTACTTGCATGACTTTATTTAAGTTTTAAATCGAAGAACAAACCAATAAGACTTCTATGTTCTGCATTAGTTCAAGATTTTCCAAGATTTACTCACAAACAAAACTGCATCGTCCACGTCAACCTCGTCCAATTGATGGGTTCAAATATGAAGTTGACTTACTCGTGAATGATTTATCACATATAGAATATCACAAAGAACTAAGAAGGGGAGAGCACATACTTGGCAAGCCTTATTTTTAGCCCTAGTTTCTGCTGTACTTGGGATGTCATGATTTGGTTTCGAGAACCTCTTCTCGCGCCTCTCACACGAGCCCCATCCATCAGAAAACCTACCCCCCCTAATCACAAAAGAGAAACAACAATCAAAACTACGGGAAAAGAATATTTATGATGAACTTACTGCTAATTCATAGCAAAAGCCATCAATTTCAAAAACCTAATTCAGTCAAAGAACATACTGCATGTAAGCTCGAACAATGAATTCGGCGCGCTGGACATTCCGGTCATCATCGAATTCAATAGTTTTGTCTCTGATTTCATAGGAGATATTGAAGTAAAACGAAATCTTCCTCCAACCTATATTGAGCATAAAAACCTAAACATCAAATTGTCAATCAATTGCCCCTGTTCCAGTTCAATAAAGACAAATCATAGCTTATTTTACCTGACTTCTTAATGAAAGGACTCCCAGAAATCACAGTGTAATCAGATTTCTCCAAAATCTGTCAATTAATAACCAAAGTACAGAACCTCAATTTGAGTAATTTCAAAACCTTCTAGTCAATGAGGCAAAATATCAAACATGTCGAGAGCAACTACCGCAATGGCCGCATTCTGATACTCCTTAAACAGTGAAACCGAAGGAAAGCTAGCATTCAAGCAATGCCTCCTAGAATCATTCTCTTCAGCAATCACGTAACTCACCGGAGAAACCTCCGACCTCCCGATCTGCGGCGACAAATAGGCCTCCGGAGACTTCTGCTGCAGCTTCACGCCAGCGGTGACCGGAGTCCTGACCAGAGCCAGAGGACTAGTGCTCTCGCTCACTTCCGACGCACATGCTCTCGCCATCTTCCGTGGCCTGTGATAAGGACTCGAATTGGACGAGATGGTGGGGATTTGGTATTTAGGGCTCTGAACGTTGGTCGGAGGAGGGAATCGGCTGGAGAGATTAGTGGCCGGAGATGAGTACTTGAGAACGAGAGGTTTGCGGGATCTGGAGGAGGAGTGTGAGGCTTCAGCGGAGTCGATCACGGCCCACAATGCGGCGTCGTCTAGGTCCTTGTCGTCGATCGAGTAAGAACTCGATGAGTTCATTTGATTTGAATTTATTCAGTTCCTTTCGTTGACGATCGGAGTTTGCTTCAGGCGGTAAGTCGCTTAGTTTTGAATTTAAACGCAAAGGCTTGGGCCTTTTGTTTACGCCGTCGTTTTAGATAGATTGCGCGAATGAAGACCGTTTTGTGTACAAAAGTAAATCGGTCAACGGTAGAAAGTAAAACCTGCTGAAGTTCCTCGGGTTGTGAAAGTATATTAAATGTCTAACTCATGCTAAAAGTTAGTTTAAAAGGAGAAAATTTGTATGCTATTATAAATTATTGAATGTTTTTATAATTTTTTGATGTGAAATTTTTGACACACCTCTTTTAATCTAGAACAAGATTGAACATTTGATAGACATATTGAACAAAAAGACTTAATCAAGTACCGTTCCAAATTATAAAAACAAACTAACTTAATTTTGATATCATGTTAAAAATATCTAACTCATTCCCAAAAACTAGCTATATAGAAAAAGATTTGCACATTATTATAAATTGTTGAATGCTCTCGTAATTATCCAACTATAAAAATAAACTAACTTGATTTTGATATCATATTAAAAGTAACTAACTCGTTCTTAAAAGTTAGCTATATAGAAAAAGATTTGCATATTATTATAAATTGTTGAATGCTCTCGTAATTATCCCCTGACAAAACCTGAAAAATATCATTGCTGTTATTTTTCTTCGGAAGAGGAGGTAGGAGTCTCTTCCCTGTTTGGCCATAGGACTGAGCTCTCTCTTGCTATTTCCAACACCGTCTTCTGGGTCAACTGCGAGCAGAAGAATGCTGTGATGGAGTAGAGGAACTTTCACAGTATCATTCCTTGGGATTGCTACTTACTGATACATCTCTGCATTGGAAGCATAGTTTAACCCATTATCCTCAGCACCATAAATCCTTAAGATTCAGAAACAAAAAGAAGTGTGAGATTTGAATGTGGATACAGTAATGTTGATAAACTATGAAACATTCAGGAATTTACGAGCTTTCTGAGATAATGGAGTTCAGATTGAGTACTTCTATGGAGGACCAACACACTAAAGAAGACATGGCTCTACCTGGCCATTGGCGTATCCTCCATATTCTAATCTTATAATTAATCATCAAGTGAGCTACTTATGAAGTAGTTACCATCCATGACATCGAACCTTATGCAAGTTACTGTCAAATCAATTCAGTAATAGATTACAAACAAACAGCACCATGCATGGGCCACAGCTCCAGTCTTAGAAATTGTACCATAATCATTATGACCAAACAACTTTAGGTAATTGCCTTGGTTTCAATGTCCGGCCCGTAATCTCACAGTTTGTCCATTGAAGACGAAAGCAGTTATTGCAAATACATTTAATGTCATCTATCAGTTACTACAAATCTGTTGAAGTCAAACTTGTTTTTCTCTATTCTGTTATTAGTTGTCCTATTATTTCTGCATTATTTTCCTAGTCAATTG
>JANJEY010000005.1:75973941-75987560 GCA_024703695.1 Erythroxylum cataractarum
ATGTGAAATTCATTTGGAAGGAGCTGTTGTTGGCTTGTGGATTTTGTCGAGATCCTGGTGCTTGGACTTTTGAGTTTCAATGGTTGATTGGTGTTGGTAAGGGCAAATCGTTGCGCTCTATTTTGCTTCGATTAGCCTGGAATGCCTTAGCTTATTGGGTATAGAGGGAGCGCAACTTTCGATTGTTTTGTTATACTTTTAAGTCTGAGTTAGATCTTCTTGCTATCATCAAGGAGTCTGTTAGGCTTAAGGTCTTAGGTACTAGCTTTGTTGCTGTTAATTTGAGAACTGCTTCTCTATGTAGTAGTTGGTGTTTAAGTCAGTTGGTCTTATTTTACTGTTGAATTTGTAATTGGGGTTTGTTTGTGTCGCAATTTTTCTGTTATTTGGATAAATAAACTTTTGCTTATCTAAAAAAATATTAGAACATATAAATATATAGAGAAGATGAGTTTACAAGATAAACGTGCAAATAAATTTGTGGATATTGTAAAAATTATGTGTAAAATATAAAAATAAAAAAAATTAAAAAAGGCTCATTAAATCTTAAAAATTTATCGAAAAAAGTCATTTGAGAGATTTTTTTAAAAAATTAGTTAGTTTAATTGCTAAAAAAGTTATATTTATTAAAAAATATTTTTTTATTTTACTATTAAATATTTTTTTAAAAAAATTTGGTGGCGAACAAAAATAATTATTTACGATTCAAAATCCGATACAAACATGCCCTTGGGCGACAGACCGGAACAGTTATTAATTATTTGTCGAATTCGTTTGATTTCGAGCTTGAATCTCCCATCTCCAAACGCAGGGCTTAGAGCCAGTCCACAGATCGTTGACCAGCTGATATAATTTGGAAAAATCACGCTAATGGAACCCTAATTTATGTAGTTTGCAAAGATTTGAGACCAAGAACGCGTATAGAGAGATGGGTAGAATAGCAGTGGTAGTGATAATGAGCTTGTGGGTGATACCCACTTCTATTATCGTAAATCGCGTTGTATCCGATCCTTATATGGTAAGAGATTTGAAAACCAAATCAAAGATTGAATTTTTGCTTGTTTGTTGTGATTTTCAATGCTCTAAGAAGAATCAATTGCATGCAGGATGAGATTTTCCACATTCCTCAGACTCAGCAGTACTGCAGAGGAAATTTTTGGAGTTGGGATCCTATGATCACCACTCCACCTGGCCTGTAAGATCTCTATCTCTTACAACAAATCACCCGAATTTGAAGTTTGTTACTTAGTTTTTAGATGTGTAAGTGAAATATTACCTTATAGAATGTAGAAGATTGAAACTTCAATGCAAGTACGCTTTTCTTATATTGATCGTTGTTCAATACCAACTTTTCATTCTTTGATTGATGATAATATCCTATATCGGTGCATCCTTTGATCTTTATTATTCTGCAATGTAGAAAACTAGTGGAAATGGGAGTTTTACTAGCAAATGTGAAATAGAGAAATTGATACATTGAGTTTATAACTTTTGCAGGTACTACCTTTCGCTTTCCCATGTTGCTTGTTTGTTTCCAGGCATGTTCTTGACAAACATGGTTTCATCCTTGTCTGAATTGTGCTCCACTGCAATTCTTCGCTCTGTAAATTGCGTGTTGGCAGTATTATGTGGCATTGTCGTATATGAGATAATCACCCATTTGAGACCAGCTATTGCAAATGCAAAGGCAACAGTTGTTGCTGTGGTTCTTGCACTGTATCCCCTCCACTGGTTCTTCACTTTTCTTTACTATACCGATGTTGCGTCACTCACTGTGGTGCTTGCTATGTATCTTGCATGTCTGAAGAAGAGATATTACCTAAGCGCATTGGTACACAAGTCAGCTAACCTTCCTCTCTTTCTTTTAAGATATGGAAGTATGAGTGTTCATGATCTCTTTTTCTTGATATAAATTGAACTAATATTAGGTAGAATAATTAATTATTATATTGGCGTGTTAAAATAGAGCGTTCTCTTGTACGTTTCTTCTTTCAAATGAGGGAAAATTGAATTTGTTTTACTATGTGCTTGATTTAACTAATGTTTAGAAGGAAATCTCCTATATTCACTGCGGCCTAAGCTTCATTTGTTGGCAGTAAAATAGATTATCTTCTTTGGGCTTTTGCCAACTTACCTACAAATGCATGATAACTATTGATGATATTCAGTGGATCATAGATTCCTGCATTAAGTCAGTGTTGCTAACCATTCTATCATCATCATTATTGTCCAAGTATGAAGTCTAGCAAACCATTCTGTCCATTGAGCAAATGGATGATAATTTCTTATGATATCTTATGGATAATGGATTCCTCCATAAAGTCAACTGGGCAAACCATTCTGTTATCATCATGATCCACCAAATACAATAGTCCAGTCTTATAGAGGCCAGTCCATTGTTCTGTCTATTCGTCAATTAACATATACGATCACTTGTACCCTTCTTAATTTAGTTTTCTCAAAAGTGATTGTCCTTGCTCCTTTTGATTTTATGCAGCTTGGTGCATTTGCAGTTTTGGTTCGGCAAACAAATATCATATGGATGCTTTTTGTTGCTTGCACTGGGATTATTGACATCACTTTGGCATGTGAAGGAGAAAGTATGGAAGTTGATCAATCTCATATGCTAAGCAGGAGAGTTGGTAACTTTTCTTCCATCAATCTTGTAAAGACAAGCTCTAACATGAGAAGGAGAAAGCAAAATATTGCCATGAATACCGACAAGCATCATACGGTACATAGACCTGCCTCCTCAACAACATTTTTTCCAGGTTCTGTTCTGCTTCTGCATGTATGTTTCACTTTGAGAAGTTTGTACTTACTCTCCTTGTACAGTCCCCACTTGTCTGCAAGCAGTTGCTTTCTTAGTCTTAGACTAGTGAGTTTCATTTATCATCATGCTGACAGTACCCCATTCTGGAATCTGTTGCAGGTCTTATTGATGAGATTCATGCTATGTGTTTGACATCATGGCATATGAAATGGAAACTTCTATTTGCCTTTAGCCCCTTCATCATGGTGTTGGTGGCATTTGTTGCATTTGTGCGTTGGAATGGAAGTGTTGTTCTTGGTACAACCATACTATTCTTGAACTTGGTTGTGTTTGTATGAATTGGTTTCTGAGTCAACCTCCTGATATTGTAGGTGCAAAAGAAGCTCATGCAGTTTCTGCACATTTCGCCCAGGTCATGTATTTCAGTCTGGTAACTGCTTTGTTAATGGCTCCTATTCACTTCTCTCTTCATCAAGTTCTGAATATGACCCGGTCGTTCAGGAAGAATTGGCCACTTAGCTTTTTTCAATGGCTGGTGGGTCTTGTTGCTGGCTTCCTGTCCATACACTTTTTCAGGTGAGACCAAGAAAAAGATTGGATAAAATTTCCATTGGCTCTCTCTTGATGTTGATAAATGCTCGATGCTTTGCACATTCATCTCTCTTATCCACTAATGCAGGTCAATATATTGAGTCAAATTGTTAAATTCCATTGGCTGTCTCTTGAAGTTTATACATGCTCCATGCTTTGCACATATATCTCTTTTATCTACTAATGCAGGTCAATATATTGGGTCAAAATGTACTGTTATTGCTCCGAAGAACCCATTCTTGCTTTCTTTTTTAATTCCCCCTTTTCTTGTGAGAAGTTTATCAGCTTTACCATAATTTGTAACTAGAAACATAATCTAACTGATCTGTCAATACTCTTGCAGCATAGCTCATCCCTATCTTCTCGCCGACAATCGGCATTATACCTTCTATCTTTGGAGAAAGGTGATCAATGCAAATTGGCTGATGAAGTATCTATTGATCCCTCTTTACGTATATTCCTGGTTTTCCATCTTCAGTATATTTAGTATGTACTCGTTCCCTGTCCGTTTCAGTTCCAACTTCTGTTGTCTCTTGTTTAAATATCATTCTGTTGCAGGGAAAGCTGGAAAGAAAACAATCTGGGTATTGGCTTACTTTTTGGCTACAGCTGCAGTTCTAGTTCCTGCTCCTCTGATTGAATTCAGATACTACACCATACCATTCTATTTCTTGATACTTCATTCCCCTATCACCTACAGCAGAACTTTACTGCTAACCGGAGCTATATATCTGACGATCGATTGCTTCACGATGACAATGTTCTTGTTTCGACCATTCCATTGGAGCCATGAGCCTGGCGTCCAAAGATTCATCTGGTAGACACTTTCCCTGGGCAAGTAATTTTAGCAAACCATGGAATCCCATTTTAGTATTCCTTACCTCTCTTGAAGTGTTGAGAATTCATGGCTGGATTGGAACCCTTGAACTGAAGAAAGACCAATGCATCAGATTGTTTTCCCATTGCAACCAACAATTTAGACTTATCAATCTGATGGATGCACAAAATGATTGATGATCGAAAATAGTTTAAGAGATATTGATCTATTCTCTTGTTCTTAATCATTAAAATTTTTAAGAAATTTTGTTTTAATCTTAATTTTTCAGAAAAAGTCTAATAATACATTATATGAGTATCATACATGAATTAGTTAAATATTATATAATTTTAAGAACATGATAATTTAATTTAACTCATTATTATATTAAATTGAGTTTAATTTAAGAATGAGTCGAGTTTAGTTAGATATTTATAAAAGTAATATTTGATTAGTCTGAATGCAATATTTAAAATTTAAAATTTAAAATTTAATTTGTAATTGAAGTTTAAAGAATTTTTTAATTGAAAACTACAATAAGTCTTTTTAAGAATTTTAAAAATAATTTTTTTTTGTTAAAATTTTAAACAAATTTTACGTTTCTTACCTTCTAAAATAGCTTATATAAAGTATAACATAAATATTAAAATATGTTCTAATTTTTAATAGTTATAATTACTATAAAATTTATAAAATTTCATTTTTTGAATACATTATTAATTTATAAGCATTTAATAAAATATTTATGTAGAAAATTTGACATGTTAAGGATCACGAGTAAAACGTGGACTATAAAATAGTAACAGGTTAGCCGTTAGCCCCACCAACTTGGGCTCCTTGTCGATCGATTTCCGAACAAAAGCGTAGGCTGTATCGAAACGTTATGAGTTGGCTTGTTTGGTTTTATCAGGCGCTTTTATGGCAACAGTTCCCAGGCTTCGCGCTCTTTTATGGTGGAGAAAATGGTCGAAGAAGAACTGGGCAATCGTAGCCGTCGGAGTGGCTGTAATCCTCTTCGTCCTCACTCTCTTCTTCGACACCCGCTCGGTCGATCTCAATCGACCGTTAGATCCAACTGCGACCGCCGAGCTCGTTGACTTGACCTTGCTCA
Organism: Erythroxylum cataractarum; assembly: GCA_024703695.1. NCBI lineage: Eukaryota > Viridiplantae > Streptophyta > Magnoliopsida > Malpighiales > Erythroxylaceae > Erythroxylum > Erythroxylum cataractarum. The sequence goes on from JANJEY010000005.1 coordinate 75,979,234, forward strand.
GCAGTGCCAAAGATAGAGGCGCTCGTACTTATTCTACCTACCATCCTTCTTGAACTCACAGCTGTTTGCTCTCAGTTGGACTCATTTTTATGTTTTTTTTTTGTAAAAATAGTGTGCTTAGATGGGAGCTCACCTGGCTACCATTTTCAAAAGGGTTTTGGATCTGGCTCTAACAACTGGTTGCTTCACCTTGAGGTCTTTATCTTCTCTGCAAATTTTGAATCAAATTTTACTTCTTTTGGTTTAATTATGTTTTTTTGTTGTTGTTGTGTTACAGGGTGGAGGTTGGTGTAATACTATGGAGTCATGCTTGCAGCGAAAAACGACGCATTTGGGTTCCTCTACTCTCATGGAACGGCAAGTTCACTTCTCCGGAATATTAAGTCGTTACCCCTCTGAAAATCCCGGTAAGTTCACGGTAAATTGAGGTTAAAGTTTAGTACTTTTGATTAATATGCAGTTGTAGGATTATGTTTGTGTTATTGTTTTTGTTTCTGCAGATTTTTATGATTGGAACAAGGTCAAGATACGTTACTGTGATGGTGGGTCTTTTGCTGGTCACCGGGATAACGAGCTTAAGGTAACTAAAGTTTTAGTTGCTTGTTGGGGCTTCTTGCTAAAAAGCTAGAATCTTTTGTGTCTTTTGCTTAACATTGTTGCTTGTGTTTATGTTTTAGAATGGAACAGAACTTTTCTTCAGAGGCCAACTCATCTGGGAAGCTATTATGGATGAGCTTCTGTCCTTAGGGTTGTCCATTGCTAAACAGGTGTGGCCTTGCTTCTTCCTTATTATATGTCAATTTATGGAGTATAAATGAATGAGAGAGATTTGCTTGCACTTGCTGTTGAGATTAACTTGTTGGCCTATTACATTTTGCTGGCCATATTTCGTTGTTGTAAGCATTGTTCATTTGCTGGTATATATGAAAACTTTGCAGGCTCTTCTTTCAGGATGCTCTGCTGGAGGGTTGGCTACTTATATTCATTGTGATGGGTTCAGAGAGCTCTTGCCAAAAGATGCAACCGTCAAATGTCTTGCTGATGCAGGCTTTTTCCTAGATGAGTATGGTTTCTAAGCATTGTAATCTTTATGCAACTGCATGATACGCTCTTTATTCGGGAAAGATGTCTTAGAACTATTGATTGCCTTACGTGTATAATGCTGTTAGTAGATGTGCATAAATGTAACTAACAATCATTGTTTCCTCTTTGTTTAGGAAAGATGTTTTTGGGAATTACACCATGAGATCTTTCTACAGAGATGTTGTCGGACTTCAGGTTTTACTCACTCCTCATTGTAGAAACTTCAACAATAAGTTGCCAATTGGCATAACTTTACTTTTTCTTTCCTAATTTTTTTTATTCTTTCCTAATTTTTTTTACTTGTTGATGGTTGATGTGCGTGATACACCACCTGCAAAATTATGGAAAATGTTAGTTCTGACACATTAATGGACAAATAAATATTAACTCTTAATCACTCGGTTCGATATGGTTATCCAAAATGGCAAACGTCTCTCCATTCTGAGTTCAGTTAATTGGGAATTTCTATTTTCTCTTAATTCTTCATGCCATGTATGCATAGTGTGTGCTTACTTGGCAGCTCCAAGTCATTGAATTGTAACGAGCGAAGAAATGTTTAAAAGTAAAATTAGTAATAGTTCAACATATATCTAACTTATCACTCTGCAGGGGGTAGCAAAAAGTTTGCCCAAGAGTTGTGTTAAGACAATGGACTCGTCTAAGGCAGGTGTTGTTCTTTTCTTTTTTCCTTGTCTCCTGTATATATGGTTTCCACACATCAACTTCTTAGAATAGCTGTTTGATTTCTTAATAATAATTCATGAAGCACCATTTCTTTTATTTGTTGTGAACTACGATGGCAGTGTCTTTTTCCTCGAGAAATAATTAAATATGCGAGGACCCCTATTTTCATTCTGAACCCAGCTTATGACTTTTGGCAGGTAATGTATTCACTAAATACACTTATAGCCTCTTAGCATTTTGGAATTATCTTCTTCTTTTTATCTATTGACAATACGCTGATTTAGTTATATTATCTTTAGGTACAACATATCTTGGTTCCGGATGTATCCGATCTTCGTGACCATTGGTATAAATGCAGGTTGAGCCTTAAATATTGTGATCCTGAACAAATTGAGATATTGCAAGGTAACTGGATCACTCAAATAGGTTGTTTCCACTGTTGCATGACATGGATATCACAAAGTGCAAAGCATTATTCAATCTTTGATTGATCAATTTGTTTCTGCCTGTCTGCTTACAATAACCAGGTTTTCGTAATTCTTTGCTGAGAGCACTGAGTGATTTCCAGCAAAATAAGGAAGGGGGACTGTTCATAAATTCTTGTTTCATTCATTGCCAATCTTTGATGGCTGAGACATGGCATTCACCAAATTCTCCGAGAGTAAATAATAAGGTGCGAAAATCTTGTTAGTATTGTGATAGGTATTCGATTGAAACATGGCATTCTCAATGTCTGGTTTCGTGTGTATATTTCGTATCTTCTAAGATCAGCTACTGCCTTCTGTGACAGACCATTGCAGAATCAGTGGGTGATTGGTTCTTTAACCGAAGAGCAGTGAATGAAATTGACTGTACGTATCCATGTAACCCGACTTGCTACAATATGGATTTTACTTAATCTTGAAGAAGCTCTCTGTTCTCCGGGTTATCGGCAACTGCAAAAATGTAGCGCTGTGCTTGTGGAATTGCAACTCTTTACTCCAAAAGATGATCCTATATGCAGAAAGGGAGGCATGGAGTAATGTTACATATGTTTGGTCATGTACAACGGTTGTCGGAAAAGACTTCCGACTTCTTTCGCTAATCGCCATTGTTGCATTGTGTTTGTGCGATTTGTTTTTACTGAAGTTCCTTTAGTGAAACTAAGTGTTAAAGAGTATGCATTCCTTTTTTTATCTTTCTTCAAATAGTGCATGCAACAAGCTTGTTGATCGATTCAGTTCTAGACTTGTATCTGAACTGCTATAATGTACGCAATCAGAGGAAGCTGTGGGATGTAAAATTAGTAGGGGAGAGTGTAGAGACTCAAGTCCAACAAACTCTGATTCAAATCTATAACAGCGAAGCTAGTTGTTGTAATCAGTTATAACAACTTAGATTATACGGTTCATTTTTTCAATCTTACCGTTGTAACTATATGCTATTTTATCTCTTATATTCTTGTCATCTCTTCTATAAATTGTAATCACTCTAGCAGTCAATAATATAAGTTTTTACATAAATTCAATATCCTTATATGGTATTAGAGCTTCAAACACTCCAACAAGCTTTCTTTTTGATCCGACTATGTCTAGCTCAACAAAACCATCTATTTTGCAATTAAATGGACCAACCAGTTTCCCTATCAAACTTTTACCAACTTTCCTATTTGGAGAAGACAAATTCAATCAACTCTTATTGCTTCAATCTGCTAGGATACATTCATGGTACTCTAGCTTCACCACTGCAATTTCTTGATAGCGAGAAATAGACCTGTAATCCGACCTACACTCTCTGGTGGCGGCAAGATCAAATTCTTATTAGTGCAATTCTTGGCAGTTGTTCAAAAAGCATTCAACCAATCATCTCCTTAGTCGCATCTTCCAAAGAAGCTTGAGAGAAGCTACTTCATAGCTATGCGAACTCTTCACGGACCAGAATCATCTCTCTAAAAGCCAAGCTTGCTCAAACTTCAAAGGGAACCAAACCAGTCGCTAAATTCCTCAATGAAATGCGATCTATTGCAGGTGAACTAGCTCTCATTCAAAATCCAATAAGTGATGAAGATCTTATTATCCACATCATCACTCAACTTAGGGATGAATACAGTCCTATTGTAGCAGCTCTCAAAGTTCATGAATCTTCTATTGACTTTTTAGAGTTATTTAATAAGTTAACTGACCTTGAAAGAACGTTGATAGACAAAGGCTCGAGTTCTCCTCTTACTCTTGTCACAGCAAATGTTGCTCAAAGGCAAACTGCTCAAACTCAACATTCCAACTGATCCATTCAAGGTTACAATTCCAATTCTCACAGTTTTCGTGGCAACTATAGAGGAAATTATCCTCGACAAAATCTGAATGACCATTGGTCATATCAACAATATTTATTTTACCATTTTTGTGAAATTACAGGTCATGACACTCTTGACTACAGGGAACTTGCTAGATTTCTGAAAGAGAACAACATTCATATTATCAGTTCTCAGTCTTCCCAGAAACTTCCAAGTCCAGTAGCCAATGCTACCACCTCCATTAATTCTCCAACTATGTCGCAACAACTTTGGTTATTTGATAGTGCATCATCACATCATGCAACATCAAATTTATCTACTTTGCAGACTTACTCTGACTATGGGGTCTAGATGAGATATTTTTTAGTGATGGTAAAGGCCTTTCAATTTCTCACACTATTCACACACAAATTCATACACCTTCCAAACCAATTACATTATCAAAAATGTCCTGTGTGTTCTAGATTTACAAACAAATTTGATTTCCATAGCAAAATTATGTAAATCTAGCCAAGTTTTTGTTGAATTTTTCTCATTTCATTTTCTTGTGAAGAATCTTTGCATGGGAGAACGTCTAATGCGGGGATAGAACAATGATGACGTATATTGTGCAACTTTTCCATGTCAATCTCAAGTCAATATCGTCACCAAAGCTTCTTTGTCCTCTTGGCACCACAAACTTGGTCATCCTTCTAATAAAGTTCTTAGTTTTGTCCTTAAGCACAATGACTTAATCTTTCCATCTATGTCAATTTCTGATTTTCATTACACTTCTTGTTCTATTAATAAAAGTAAAAAAACTACATTTCTCTCGCAATTCTCTAATCAGTCAAAAGCCTTTGGAACTTATTTATACTGATGTTTAGGGTCCAACAAAATCTATTGATTTTTATGAATGTTACATAATTTTTGTGGATCATTTTACTAAGTATATTTGGTTATATCCTATGAAGAAAAAATCTTACACCTCTATTTTATTCCCTCAATTTCAACGACTAGTAGAAAATTATTTTCAAACTAAAATTATTTCAGTTTTCTCTTACAATGGAGGGGAGTACCAAAAGCTTATTCTCATTTTCAACTGTTGTGGGATTTCTCATTTCACGACATCTCCACACACACCTAAGCATAATGGTACTGTCGAACGATGTCATCAACATGTTGTGGACACAGGATTTTCTTTGCTACAATTTGCATCAGTTCCCTTACATTTTTAGTCTTATGCTTTTCAAGCTGTTGTATAGTTAATCAATTGTCTTCCTTCCTCGGTATTGTCTTCCAAGACTCCCTATGAAATGCTTTTTAATGATCTCCAAATTATCAACGTCTCAAACCTTTTGGATGTTTGTGTTTTCCTTGGTTACGCCCATATAATACCTATAAACTTCTGCCTCGGTCCATTTCTTGCATTTTTCTTGGCCACTCTACTTCGTAATCTGCCTATAAATGTTTTGATCCCACCACTAATCGTATATATTTATCTCATCATGTCCAATTTGTCGAACATGTGTTTCCTCGTCAAGTTGACAATAACTCAGATATATTCTCTGACCGTATTCGAGATGCTTTTCTTGCAGGTTCTAAGCAAGCAGATGGGCTCCCTTTAGCTGTCAATGTTTCCCCTACAGTGGACAGTCCTCCATTTGTCCCTACAATAGCACCAATATCACCAAATATCCCTTTGCCTACTCTTCTGCCTCCCATTCCAAATACTACTAAGTCACCTTCCATTATTGACCATCACTCTCCTATACACTCTCCCTCTTCCGCATCTAACTCTACCATCTCTTCTCCACTTATTATTCCATCATCACCAAATTCATCATCTGTTTCCCTACGTCCAGCTCGCATACAAAAGCCAAATTTCAAATCCTATAATGATAAATTTGTGAATGTCACCACTAAACACCCACTTTTTCGTCCCCTTGAACTAACCACTGTTACATAAGCAATGAAAGATGCTCTCTGGTGCAAAGTTATGGATGCTGAATTTAATGCTTTGTTATACAATGGTACTTGGGAATTGGTTCCCAAATCATCTCATGTTCCAATCAGTTGCAAATGGGTCTTCCGTATCAAACGAAAATCTGATGGTTCTATTGACAAGTACAAAGCTCGTCTTGTGACTAAGGGTTTTCTCCAACAAGCAGGAAGATATTATTCTGAAACCTTCAGTTCTGTTACAAAGCTTGTTATAATACACATTGTTTTTTGTCTTGCCTTATCTTGAAATTGGCCTTTACGTCAATAGGACGTAAACAATGCATTTTTGCATGGCACATTGCACGAAGATGTCTACATGAAGCAACCTCTTGGTTATATTCACCGTCAGTATTCAAATCATATATGCAAGCTTTGTAAAGTCATATATGGTCTTAAACAGGCTCCTCGGGCATGGTACAATTAACTCCAACATTTTCTGTTTGCCTTTGGTTTTTGCAAATCGCTTACTGATGTGTCCTTATTTATTTATGACCTCAATGACATCACGCTTTATTTTCTTGTTTATGTTGATGATATTGTCCTCACATGTAGCAATTCTAAATTTCTTGATGACTTTGTTTGTAAGTTAGGCAATCAGTTTTCAATTAAAGATCTGCGTTCCTTGCATCATTTTTTTAGGTGTTGAGGTTATTTCTATTCTATCCGATTTATTTATTTCTTTCTCAACATCAACATATTGTTGATTTACTTGATCAATTTAACATGATTGATGCGAAAGAAGTTGCCACCCCACGAGTTCTTCTGAAACTTATTCTCTTATTGATGGTTCTTTCCAAGTTAAGGCCACTAACAACTGTCGCATTATTGGATTTTTACAACATCTTGCCATTACTTGCCCTGATGTTTCATTTACTGTCAACAAATTGTCTCAGTTTATACATGCTCCAACTCAACGACATATACAAGCTTTAAAGCGTGTACTCAAGTATTTAAAGAGTTCCATTTATCATGGTTTATCTCTCAAGAGGGATTCTTCTCAACATCTTACAGTCTTCTCTAATTCCTATTGGGGTGGTACCCTTGATAATGCTCGCTCAACTATGGCATATGTGTTATACTTGGGCTCTAACATCTTCTCTTGGAAGTTAGCCCGTCAAAATTATGTTTCTCGGTCATCTACAAAGGCTCAGTATAAGGCTTTTGCAAATGCAACAACAGAAATTACTTGGGCTCAAAATCTCTTGTACAAATTAGGTGTTTCTCTTCCAAAAGCGTCAAACTTATTTTGTGACAATACAGGAGCAACATATTTGTGTGTTAATCCAATCTATCACTCACAAATGAAACACTTGGCACTTGACTATCATTTCGTTAAAGAACAAGTCTCCAATGGCTCCTTACATGTTCTGCACATTAGCTCAAATGATCAATTAGCAGATATGCTTACGAAAGCTCTTGGTCGTAGTCAATTTCTTCATTTTCGTTCCAAGATTGGAGTCTCCAATGGATCCTCCATCTTGAGGAGGCGTGTATAGACTAAGTCCATGTCGTCAACAAACTCTAATTCAAATCTATAACAACTAAGCTAGTTGTTGTAATAAGTTGTAACAACTTAGATTTTATAGTTCATTTTCTCAATCTTACTGTTGTAACTATATGCTATTTTATCTCTAATATTATTGTAATCTCTTATATAAATTAATCACTTTGGCAGTCAATAATACAAGTTTTTACACAAATTCAATACCCTTATAGAGAGCCTCCTGATAGTGTCCAAATTCAAGTTGATCAAATTTTGGGTGAGATTCAGGAAGTTCGGTTTAAATAAGTTTGAGTAAAAAGATGTTATTTGTTTTAATAATTAAAGAATCTATTGATTAAAACGAGATTATTTTATTAAATTTTATCAAAACAATATTAAAATAACAATTTTTTAAAATTATTTAAATAAAAATTCTAGAGTAATTAACTATTGTATACATAATAATTTTCATATAATTTCTCTTTACTTGATCATAACTTAATTTCAAACTTAATTTAATTTATATATTTCATATAACTGATAAAACTATACTGTAATAAAACAAATATTCACTTTTCAGCAACATTTATTGATAGTTGATTGTGTGTATATATAGGCATACAGTAGAAGAGTCTAGAGCATGCTATAACCGATTGTATCATTTGGACATTGTAACATTTGGACTTGGGCTTGGGTATTATGTATTGACCCATTAAGCCCACGGTGATAGTGTAATTGCTTCTGGAGATTTCCTGCGTGTCTCATCCCATTCTCTTATTGCGCGTGGAAGCAAAGCTGTGTGTTTGTTTGTTCTTTTTCAAC
>JANJEY010000005.1:75988073-76002789 GCA_024703695.1 Erythroxylum cataractarum
CGTCAATTTGGTGTGGGGAACCATCGGAGTAGAAAGGGGCTTGCAGTCCAAGAAGCCAACTTCAGCCAATAAGTCCAACGTGTATTTCCGTTGGGAGAGATTGATTCCAAGAGAGGATCTGGCCAGCTCCAAGCTAAGGAAGTATTTTGCAACGCCGAGGTCTTTGATCTGAAAGGTAATATCTAGAAAATGTTTGGTGTTTTGGATAAGAGTCAAGTATTTACAAGCTAATAAAACATCATCAACATAAACCAAGAGTATGATTAAGAGATGATTTTCTGTTTTTGTAAACATGGAGCAATCCGAGGTGGACTGCTGAAAGCCATAGGAAAGCAAAGCAGAGGTGAGTTTTTCATGCCACTGTCTACTGGCTTGTTTAAGCCCATAGATACTTTTTTTTTAACTTACAGACCATTGTGGAATCAGGTAGAGACAGTCCTGGGGGAGGCTTCATGTAGACCTCTTCTTGCAGATCACCGTGAAGGAAGGCATTGTTAATGTCAAGTTGATGAAGGTGCCAGTCTTGAGAAGCAGTGAGGGCCAGGAGGAGACGAATGGTGGTATGTTTGACCACGGGAGAGAAAGTCTCTGTGTAGTCAACACCAGTCTGCTGAGTGAAGCCTTTCGCCACAAGTCTGCTTTTGCAGAGGTGAACTGATCCATCCGGATTGAACTTATGGACCCATTTACAGTCAACAGCTGATTTTCCAGGAGGTAAGTGGGTGAGTTCCCAAGTATTGTTTTAAGTTAAGGCCATGAGTTCTGTTTACATTGCTTTTTGCCATTCAGTGGACTGCATAGCTTCATTATAGGTTGTGGGTTCTTTCAGGGCTGTAAGAGATAGGGAATAATGTCTACTTGCTGGGGAGAGGTTGTTGTAGGAAAGGACTGAGGAAATTGAGTGAGGAGATGTGTGAGACAATGTGGGGCAGATATAGTCATTTAAATAGGATGGTGTGTGAGTTTGTCTGGTGGAACGTCGAGGATGAGGAGTAGGTTCAGATGAAGGAGATGGGTCAGAAACAGATAGAGCTGGTAGGTCATCATAAAGTGGAAAATTTTCAGTGGAGGATAAAATTGGGCTTCGTAGGGCAGAATTGGGAAGTTCTTGAAAGGGGAAAGAATGTTCATAGAAGATGACATCCCTAGACAAGAAGAACTGTTGGATGTTTAGATCAAAGATTTTGTAGCCTTTTGTCCCTGGAGAAAATCCAAAAAAAAAAACACCCTTTCTTGCCCTAGTATCTAGCTTCCCTCTGCTGGCTTCCTTAGTGGAAGCAAAGCAGAGACAGCCGAATACTTTTAGATGTGTGAGGTTAGGATTGCTACCAAATAGAATGGAATAGGGAGATTTGTTAGATAGAAGAGGGGTAGGAATCCGGTTAATGAGAAAGGTTGCATGTAAAACACATTCGGACCAGAACTTGGTTGGAAGTTTGGCCTGAAACTTCAGGGCTCTTGCCACACTGAGGATGTGTTGGTGCTTTCTTTCAACCCTTCCATTCTGTTGAGGTGTCTCAATGCATGTGATTTCATGTAAAACACCATTCTTAGCAAAAAATTCAGTCATTGCAAATTCAATTCCTTAGTCACTTCTTATACATTTGATTTGTGTTGTGAATTGTCTCTCCACATAAGCAAAGAAATGCTTAATCAATTCTCTAGTTTCTGACTTGTGTTTCATTAAATATATCCAGGTCATGTGGCTGTGATCATCAACAATGGTGAGAAAAAATCGATGGCCATAAATGGAAGGTGTATGATAAGGTCCCCATATGTCTACGTGGATAATATTAAAGCAAGAAGAAGCAACAGAAGAGCTTAAAGTAAAAGGTAATCTTTTTTGCTTTGAAAAATGACAAGTTTGACATTCAGTAACATGCTGAAACATAACAGAATTGTCTATGCTAGATAACAACTTGAGTCTGGTATTTGAAGGGTGTCCTAGGCGCTTATGCCAAAGGTTAGGAGAATGATGAGTGACTGAACATATTTCTGGCATAGGTGTAAGATAATAGAGGCCATTAGAGTGCTTAGCAAAACCAATCATCTTCAAATTGCTGAGTTCCTGAATAACACATGAATGTTGGGTAAAAGTCAGTTGGCAATGTGAAGAAGAAGTAAGTTGACTAATAGAAATAAGGTTGAAAGAAAAGAAAGGAACATAGAGGACATTGGTTAGAATAAGAGAAGAAATATGTACGGAGCCTATGTGTGTGACAGGTACATGTTGACCATTTGGGAGTTTAACTGAGAGATTTTTGGCTGTGGTGTATTCAGTGAAGAAATGCAGGCTGCAAATGATGTGGTCTGTGGCCCCTGAGTCCAGAATCCAAGTTGAGGTGCATAAGGGAGACTCAGTAGATAGAGACATACCTTTGTGATTTCTGGTAAGTGTGTTGACTTGAGATGTATTGATTGACTTGTGTGAGGCATCCTTATCTTTGCTTAGTAAATCCTTCAATTGACAATATTCTTCTGATGTTAGGTTGAAATGAGATGAAGATGCTTCTCTGTGTGCATCTGAAGTGGTACTGCTAGTGACAGATTCAAGGTGAGTTTCTGCATTGTTGACAGATTTGGTTCTGGGTTTAAGGTTGTCTCTTGACTGGTAGTGGGTCGGTTTTCCATTGCCTGATGAAAAATTGGGTGGAAATCCATGTTTTCTATAGCATTTGTCTTCTGTGTGTCCCTTATAGCCACAGAAAGTGCACAATGGTCTTTTATTTGATTGAGGAGTTTTTCGGGTGTTATGGACTGAAGAGTCTGGGAAGGTTTTAGCTAGAAAGGCTTGAGAGTCATAGTTGGGTAGCTGAGGTGTTATGGAATGAAGCTGTCGCTCATGTTGAGCCACCATGGAAAAAACTTTTTTTATGTCTGGTAATGGTTCAATCAACATAATTTGTGACCTAACAGTGGAATAGGAATCATTTAAACCTTTCAAGAAACGAATAACACAATCACTGTCTTGGTAGGATTTAATGATACTCAGCATATCACAATGGCATTGAGGGTGACATTTGCATTTGGGCAATGGTCTTAAGTTGTGAAATTCATCCCATAACATTTTTAAATGAGTATAATAATCAGAAATGGATAGACTTCCCTGCCTGAAACTGTATATCTCTTCTTGCAGGTCTGAAATGCGAAAGGAATCTGCCTGTGAGAATCTGTCATGGAGGTCCTTCCATACATCAGTTGCTGAATCCAGCCAAATGACACTCTGAGCGATGGATTCGCTTACTGAGCGCATCAGCCAAGATAAAACCATGGTATTGCATCTTTCCCAATATGCATAACTGGGATCATCTCTGTCTGGCATAACAATACTGCCATCTATAAATTTTAACTTGTTTTTGGATAACAGGGCCATTCTCATTGACCTAGACCATGAATGATAGTTGGGTCCGGTCAAAAGAGAAGGCACCAGAATGAGAGAAGGATTTTCATTAGGATGAATATAATATGGTGAGGCTGGGTGATCTTCTGGTCTTTGCATTTGTGATTGATGGCCAGCTACATTGGCATAAGATGACCCAGACATAACTATGTAGAGTTTATGTCAGGAGAAATGCAGTGGTCGGCTAAGAAGAGAAAGCAAACAAAGGAAAAAAGTGCTCTGATACCATGATAAAACTATACTGTAATAAAACAAATATTCTCTTTTCAGCAGCATTTATTGATAGCTGATTGTGTGTATATATAGGCATACAGTAGAAGAGTCTAGAGCATGCTATAACCAATTGTATCATTTGGACATTGAACATTTGGACTTGGGCTTGGGTATTATGTATTGACCCATTAAGCCCACGTTGATAGTGTAATTACTTCTGGAGATTTCCTGCGTGTCTCATCCCATTCTCCTATTGCGCGTGGAAGCAAAGCTGTGTGCTTGTTTGTTCTTGTTCAAATATTAATAACCAAAAAAATATCTAAAAAATAACTTGATTAACTGTATTTTTTCATTTTATAATATTTTCATATTTTTCTTACATTCAGATATACATGAATAGTCTTCCATATTTGTTATTATTATTATGTTTATGATTATTAATGTTATTATGATTATGATTATTATTATCAGTATTATTTTATTTTTATTTTTACTATTATTTTTACATATTATTTATTTTATTTTATTTTTCCCTATTATTATTATGTTTATTTATTAGTTTTTGTTTTTGTTTTTGTTTTAGTTTTAGTTTTAGTTTTAATTTTAATTTTTTTTCAATTTTTGGTTATTTTTTAATTTTACATTTATTTATCATTTTTATTTACTTATTTACTTATTTTTTTTTCATTCATTCATGTGGGTCATTTAGAAGCAACCTCTCTACTTATTAACGTAAAGCTGTGTACTACTGGATCGACGCACTACAGTCAATTCTATAATAATTTAGATTAAGATAGATTGAGAATAGATATACTCAGTCTATCTTAAAAATTAACATATTTTAGAATTTTTAATATCATAAATTATTTTCTACATTTGTTCATAAATAAAATTAATTTAAATTATAAGTAAGTTTATAATTCATATTCTAGATAAGCCTAACCTAAGTTGAGAGAGATTCTCGATTAGTTTAAAAAAAATTTTCCAATTTTGAATTTTAAGTTGGACTCAAGCTTGAACTATTCACCCTAACTTAATCTATACCTAAATTTTAATTAAAATAACGTCGATTTTAATTTTTAAAAATTAAAAATATTTAATCGATCTAAAAGTCTTGGGTCTAATTGAATTTAAATAAAGTTTGGATCCATGAGTGACTTCTGTGTGAATCTTAGCTACGCAATTTAGATATTTACATTGACTTTTTTAAAATTCAAAACGCATACTAGCTAATTTAGATATTTACATAGACTTTTTTAAAAATTCAAAACGCATACCAAACCAACGACTTCCTTTCATTAGTTGACCTGATCCTGAACCCTCTTCGCTACTTCCAAATTTCCAAGTGAAAGTAAACTAATCATGTTCTTCATTTCTTAACGAAACAAAATGAAGTTGACATTGAAAAGCAACCAAAACGGTTTATCACATTGCTTTATTCAATGATCTAGGCCAATTTTTCCACCCATTTCTATACCAACAAAACTTCTATCTAAGTTAACTAGTTCGGATCAAATTGATTAGATTTCACGTTAAATTTGAACTTTTTTATAATACGAACTTTAGGCCGAGCTTAGGATTAGACTCAATAATACGACTTGGCTCGGAATCCGAATGTCATCATCACGTTAGTCTTTAGATACAATTTGAAGTTAATTAATTCGGATCAAATTAATTAAATTTTAAGCTAGATTTGAACTTTTTTAAATACGAACTTTAGGCTGAGTTTATGATTGGATTTAATGATACGACTCAGCTCGGAATCCGAATATATTAAATATTAATAACATTATTTGAGTAAAATAATATAAATTTCAAAATGACTGTCAAATTAAATTTTAGAAAATATCTAAATTCATTGCAACCTCACAAGACCAACGTACCTTCCTTATCTCGTGCAGTACAGTACCTTTGTTTTCCTCAACCATCCAGAAGCTGACGCGGGAATCCGGACTGATTCCAGCTTCTGAAAGGGACAGTTCATTAATTCAAATCTCAGTGTTAGGTTGATAAACCTAAACTAAACCACTGGCATGCAACTGCTACTCAATTTTTATGTACATATCTTCTTTTAAAAAACGATTAATTAGAAAAAAAACTTATAAATTATTTAATTTTTATAATATTAAAATATTTTAACTTTTAAATTTTAATAAAAATAGCTCGATATTAAATTATTCTTAACGTAAATGATGTGATAGGTCAGAGTAATATTTTCGTCACATATATGATATATTTTGTATTTGTGTTTAATAAATTAAAAATATTAAATAATTTGTTGAAGTATAAAAAGTGAAAGTTTGTCCCACATTAGAAAAAGAGAGGAATGAAAACTAACATATAAATCTAGTGAGTTATTCCACCTATCATCAATTGATTTTAAGATAGAACCTCACTTAAACTTATATGTGATCTAACTTTTCTTCTCGTATGAGCCCATTGGCTCATTGTAAACTCTAACATGATATTAGAATAGGTTACTTTTATGTTAGTCGTTAATACCTCGGAATGATAGATTATGTCACGTATTAGACTTATATGTGATCTAACTTTTCTTCTCGTATAAGTTCGTAGATCTATTGCAAATTCTAACATAATTGTACACTCTTTTATGTATTTTACTTTATTTTAATTTATTAAATAATAAAATTTATATATAACGTAATTGTAAAGTTACTGCTTTGTGATCAAAAGATCACATGATGCAATCAGTTCCTAATTTTTTGTGATTACTGAGTCAGACTCAATGAAAACTTGGGTTTATTACTTTATCTTCTCATCTACCATGTGCTGATTGAATCTGTTCTTTAGTTTCAAACTGGAAAGGCATGGAGAGATCCGTCATCTCTTGCGTGAACAGAACAGAAACAAAACAGGGCAGAGCAGAACAGAGAAGGCAAGCGAAGAAGGCATTCATCAGCTATCACTATCAATCCCCACCTGCACTACCCAGATAAAGCTTGTTTTGTTTAATATATATATAATGGTAATGGATGATGTCACGAAGCTCAAAAGAGCATCACATAACTTTATCTGCAAAACCATTATTATCTTATCACCTAATCATGCAATAAGCAATGCGCATGCAATGCCTCCAGCCTTTTTTTTTATTATTGCAAAAATGCTTAAATGATAAACGATCCCTGGTTGTTTAATCAGTAAAGACATGTTACGATCTGATATGCTATTTGTAGCGTCTCCTTACCATAGGGTCATTGGTGACGGGATGTTACACTATTTAACTTCCAGTGAGTTACGAGTCAATGGCAGTTGAGGGAATTGCCCAATTTGGGAACAAGAAAAACGATGGTGACATCACTTTCAGGGAAGACCTTTAAAGTAGGGTTAGGTTATACTCAGGTTTCTCGCCCTTTCTCAGTCTGCCAGGAAAGTTGATTCTGAATTCTCCAGTTATTGAAGTTGACTTTGGAGATAGCTTGAGTTGACCTGATAAATTGGAATGTTGCCTTGAAACATCAAAACTCTGATTCTTTTTAATACTTTTAAAATGTGAAAGATAGTAAAGAGAAATAGCAGAAATATGAAACTTATAATTCTGCAGATGATCCTATGCTTCTCTGTTCTTTTTTTTTTTTTAATTTTTCACATTGAGATATATTCAATATTTACACAGATGAACGCCATATCCTTCCTTCCAAAGAGATAACGATAACAGAAACATCATCATGGTACCGTCTTCTTTCCCCTTGTGGAATATCGAGCAATTCATGGAAGTCCATACCTGAAACATCATTAGAAACATCAGTTTCTGTTTTTATAAGTACACAGTGTTCTTCTCTGTAACATAAAATTGGTGAAGCTGTTTTTACCAGCTTTCTTGGCTGCACGAAACAGAACCTCTTCGATCAGGTATTGTGCAGGATCACCCTCAGGAAATGCAGCGAGAAATGAGTCCACTACAGAGACAACTTCGTCGTTTGTGAAATACTGGTAAAGACCGTCTGATGATAGTATTAAGAATCTGTCCTTTTGAGTCAGTCTATGGTGGTACAGAGATGGAAGACAAGTGATGTATGGAGCTGTCCCAATGTAATCGATCCTGAACATCTCTAAGAGTAGATCATTCCATTTTGGCTGCAAAATAAACTCAGAATCTGTAAGCCCCTTGAAGATGATCCTTAACAGACATGAATTGAGAAGTTTAATATGAAATACCTGTTTGAGAAATCCAACACCAAAAGCTCGAGTCACCTTCAAGTAACCTTTCACTCTGTCGTTGATTACTGCAGAAGCATCGTCAGGATGTTCTTTCCTGATTCTCTGAACTTCCTGAAATCCAAAGGATCAGTTATTTCATGTTGGACACTGCATAAAGAATCCATTAAAACAAGACGAGTACTATGATCACCTTGTCTACGTAAGTACTATGATCTGTAGTGAGCTGGAGTGAATTCAAATCCTGTAATCTGCAAATTGCTTCTCCATCAAACAACTCAAAGTCACGCCCACTTTCCTCACGAATTATCTCCAAATCCTGCGATGCTGTCCCTATCCCAAGATTGGTCTCGCTCTTATGTGCCAAAACTGCTCGACTATCCCCGACATTCATCAAGTAAACATCTTCTCCTTTCATCAGCATCACCAAAACACAAGAACCCATTAAAGCTAACTCAGGATTTTCCGATGCCATATTGTCAGCAACTTCCATATAAGCCTCTTCCGTCTTCACCAACGCCTGCGAGAGTGCTTTCAGAACATCGGAATGATTGATCCCACCGCCGTTAGAGTTGGTTGATGCTTTAGAATGGAATTGCTCCTTTAGTTTCCAATCAAGTTCCAATCTTTCTCTATCCCACTCGCAACGCCACATTCTCTGACTCTCCTTCCTCCTCTCTGCAACTCCTTTACACCTGTACCCCCAATTCTTCCCCTGTTTTCTCTTCAAACAATCTTCCATTTTTACATCCATGTTCTCCTTTTCTTCTCCATTAACAGGGACTTCCTCTGTTTCTAACGTGGATTCCAACTTATCACTCCATAGCAATCCTTTAAGCTCCTTGTGCACGTTATTATATAAATTGGAAAGCAAATAATCAGGAGCATCAGGACCATTGAATCCATCATAAATCCCCACGAAAACCCATCCATGTTCTTCTGATATAACTATATGAACACGATCCTCTCCAGCTTTCCCCTGTGCCCAGTGCACATTCTGACTCTCCACAGAAAATTCACTATCCCCATCAACGTCATTACTCAAACTCACTTGACCACTCAAATTAGCACTACTACCACTCACGTTAACACTCCCACTTTCTCCATTTTTCTTTGTATCCAATCCTCTACCACCTTTCATCGAATCGGATATTGATCTATGCCCACGAGTTATAGTATTAGATATCACTCTCCTTAGTGTCTTCACTAAACTCTGTTTCTTAGGCTTATCTTCCATTTCATCATCTCCTATGCTTTCAAGAGAAAGACTGTGCCTTGCCTTCTCAATAGGACCCGAATACACCCCACGATCAATGGGTCCCGATAAAAACCCGCGCTCAATCGGACCCGACAAAAACCCTCTCTCGATAGGCCCTGACCCTCCGGGAAACAGCGCGCCCGACCCGTTCTGCAACTGACCACGAGGGACTGGTTGCAGAGGAATGGAAGCAAAAGAATCCGTGCTCTCAAAAGTTGACGCCGGATCCAACCCGGAGCTATTAGAGCACGCACTGATCAAAGCCGCTGACGGAGGCGTCGATGTGTTGGCGCTGACGGAGGCTCCGGAGATCGACCGGAATGTCGTCGGAGTGTCCTCGCAATGGATTTTGCTGTTAGATAACCGAGCAGGTTCGGGTCGTACATAGCAAAACGTGTGACCCAAGCCCTCGTAAAGTGGGTCGCCGAGATAAAAGGCGATGTCATGCCGGCGTGAAACGCCCCCACCGCTGTCAAAACAGTGACTCACTTTGGCGATCGCGTTACCCATTACCGTTAAGAAAAAGAAAGCTCCTTCTTCTTCTTCTTCTTCTTCTCCTTATTTTGTGTGTTATACGAGACAGTTCAACTTCATAGAAGCTTTTGTGCAGAAACTGAAGGGATAGGAGAAGACAGAACAAGAAGTGGAGCAACAACATTAACAAGGGATTGGTGACAGAAGGGGTTGACTTTTGTAAGAATTTGTTTGTTAGTTAATTTTTTTTATCTAATAAAAAAATATTCACTGATTGGTTGTTTTGATTTATATTCTCAAGTGTTTATGGGAGGAGTTGACTACGGGAATCGCGTGCTGAAAAATAGTTATATAAACTTTGTGGGCATCTTCTTTGTAAAAAAAGTCAAACATCTGTTTTTCGTTTTTCGTTATTCTTTGTTTCCGACAACGTGATAAAACCAAGTCCATTGTGGTGATGTTGTCGTTTAGGAGTTTTTTTTAATAATCATAAAATACATATAATATAAATATTATAGGTGGCCTAATTAAATTTAATTTTCCTTCCTGAATGTTGAACCCAACTTTTAAACTTGAAAATAATTATTTAAATTCGATGTAAATTAATAATAATAATAATAATAATATATTAATAAATTATTAATCTAAATCAAATTTAAGTCGAATTTACTTATTTCGAGTCATGTTTTGCGCTACCATAGTAGTAATATTTGATTAGTATACATTTGATATTCATATTACATGTACTTTTTATTATTTTTTTAATCAAAATCAAAGATAACGAGTTTTTTTAATTAAAAAGTATTAAGTGGTTGTTTCACTATAATAACATAAGTTATTGTATGAGATCAATTTAATTGGTTTTATATTTAATTAGTACACGTCTGATATTTATACGACATGTACTTTTTTTATAAACCAAAATCAAAGATAACGAGATTTTTAAACTAAAAAAAAAGTTAAGTGATTGTTTCATCACAATAACTTAAGTTGTTATGTAAGGCCAATTTAATTGATTTTATATATTCACTGACGCACCCCTTCAAGTGAAAGCCCTTTGGGCTTAAAACTTGTACAGATTCACTCTACGTTGTGCTGACTAATATGTGAGTGGTATGATTTGAACTCACGATCACTTGATCACAAATGTTATAATACTATATCAAATTATCGTTTCATCATAATAACTTAAACTATTGTGTGAGACCAACTTAATTAATTTTATATATTCATTAACAAAAAAATCGAGAATTTCAACAATCTTGAATTTTATTAATAAAAATTACAAGTATGTTGTAATTGAAATTTTCAATTCATTCTAATCAAATAAGCTGAGATATTGTTTAAGGACTTTGTTTAATCAATTTGACGGTGATCTCACCTTGAGGTTGAGAGTTTGCATTACACACGAGTGGGTGAATTGAAACTATACATATCTTATTATAAAACTTTAATGTGATTTGGACTTTAGAGTTTTAAATGTGTAGTTATCTACTTAGGATCGTATTATTTGGTGGAATGGCAAAAGACGTGCCAAAGGCTAATGTAAATTAGCTTTGATTAATTAATAATCGTGGTGGCTTTATTTTTTTAATTATTTATATTGAATATTAATGGAGATAAGAGACATTATCAAAATTGGTCAACCCTATGATCATGTTCATGATCCAATTGTATCAAGATCATAATCTTTGACATCTTCCCTCAATCGTGGACCAAGTATTTGCTCAAACCAAGGTTTGAGTTTTTCAAACATTCAAGAAAATTTTCTTTTTTAGTTTGTGTATTTATATACTTGTATTGTTAATTTAATATTTTATTTATTACATTACATATTTTTTCTATTTTTATTTATACATATTCCTGAGTTTTTAGTAAACTTTTACGGAATATTGTTATTGTTGTTGTTGTTTAAAATTTTACGGTGAAGAATTATTCTTAAAAAGTGATTAAAAAGTATGAGAGAATTTTTAAAAAATTATTTTTAAATATTAAAAATATTGAATTGTAATCATTATATAAACTGTTAAATTATTTATAATTATTTTTGTTAAAAATTTTAATGATTATTTCAATCAAAATTTTTATTTGATTTAAATTTATAAATTCTTTCCATACTTAAAAATCGTAACTATAAATATCGCTTTTACAAAAAAATTGAACAAAATTTAAATATTAAATATTAATTTTATGAGAAATGTTTAACTATTTATATTTATTAAAATAATAATTCATATTTTGTGAAATTTTATTGATTATTTAAATCAAATTTGTTCTTTGACTTAAAAATAATAAATACAAATCTCGTTTTCATAAAAGAAAACATTGAAGACAAATAAACAATATAGTGGTTCAACTCCTATACATAGCATGCCCTGATGAGATCATTTTCACACCACCAACACCAAAATATTGCTCATTGGAAGTCAACTTTGGCCCTTTTATTAAACAGAGCAGGTTGCAGAAGCTTATAAGGCAGAGATGTTGGAGAATCATTGCTAACCTTAGTAATGCATATTAAGAAACAAAAGTTGCAGAAAGTTTCATACTTTCTCTTATTCTGTAATGCCAAAAAGACAGACACTTGGAGAGGGCATATCTTCTTTTTGCTTTGCCTTTTTTTAACCCATAGAAAATTATTTTTTGGTTAAATTCTAAGATACCTTAAGATTTGGCATAGTGTAACTTTGCATATTATCAACATGCTCCATAATTTTTAAAAATTATCAATCACCCTCCTATAGTTTTTAAAAGTGACGTCATTTTTATGTGTATAAGTAAGATTCTTAATGACAATTTAATTGTTGGCGGCGGGATAAAAGATATATTAACTAAAATATAGAGGTGGTATTTAATAATTTTTAAAAATATAAAACTGATTTGATAGTATGTCAAATTATAAGTCTTATCTTTTTTCTTTCCCTGGCTATAAAACTTGCAAAGCTTGTAGTCATTGTCTAGCTTTCTGATTTTTGTAGTCATTGTCTAGCTTTGGACCAGAAAACTGAAACTATACTCCTGGGGACCAAAAAATATCATCTCCAACATCATACCTTAAATTAAAAACAGGGGGAGTGGGGAGGAAGGTGGTAGTTGGATGTGAAAAGTAGGTGTTAGTTACTTTATATGTGCTCATTAATGCTTCAATTCCTTAACAAAAATAACATATAGAAAAAAGAGGTATATTTCTCTAATCTTTATATATCCATTCACTTTTGGCGAAAAATTTTATACTCACACTCGTTTATAAAAAATGAGATGTTTTGTGCCGATTACAGTGTTCCAATATTGTGTTATTTAATTTTATTTATACATTTGTGTAGATCTCATATAAATATGTGAATGAGATTTAATGAAACAAAATAAGAATTGGTTTATGCAAACAGAAAATCTAACAATAAATTGGATAGAAATTACGTCGTCTTTGATCTAGGCACACATCTTTAATATATAACTTGAATTTAGTTTGAATTTTCATTACATTCGACTGTGTTGGTCAAATTCGATTTATGAGGACTTAAGTCAAGATTAAAATGATATCATTTAGTTAAATTGATTAGAGTTGGTACTTTTGGATTTGAATTTAACTCGAAATTAGATTAACTCGAAACTGATTTATTGCCATCAAATTGAATCGAGTCCAATTTATCAATTTTAACTCTACTCTTCACATATATCTATGGTAACTAACTCAAATTATACCAAACAATTCAAGAGGTCATTGTTATGAATCCTAAACTTTATAGGTTATTGGTTGAGAAAAAGCAAAGCACTTAGCAATAGAACATCTAAAAGGACAACCTTTGTATGTGTATGTGTATGCACACTGAAGTTGGATACTTTCCTTTTATGGAAGACTTTCCATTCTTGGCAGCTTTACAGGATTGGGACTAAGAAACCCAAAGCTGGCAGGGGACCATAACCCACCAGCAGAGAAGAAGATCAAAGATTATTTACTTTTTCCTTTCTTTTGTGCCCTAGATAAGCATTCACTTGCTTGCAGATTCTTGCTCTGCTTTCTTCTTCTTTTTTCTCCTTTTCTTGAACTTTGATTTTCATGTTCAACCTTTTGTAATTAGGAGTCAAATTGATAAAATCTTACTTGCATAGGTAATTACACTATTTGTTGGAGTGACAAAAAGTCAGCATACTCAATGCACAAGGCTCTCAATTTTATGAGGATTTAGAAAAGGTCATAATGTAAGCATCCTTATTTTTATATTTTTACAAATAAGTTATTTTCGTAACTTAAGCATATGACCTTATGATCAACTTTACCAGTAATTAGACTTTATGTTTAGAGGCTATTAAATTGAAAAATATTTATGCTTCTAATTTAAATTTGAATAAACATAATTTAATTTATTGATATTAGATAATTTTAAAATAATATAAAATTTATAATTAATTAAATTCAAAAAAATTAAATATGAGTTTAAACTCAAATTTCATAAAACCTAAATATTTAACCATAAATTCAACAAATTGAAATTTTTTTTTTCATCTATATTTATTGTGTTAATTTATAATGAACTAGAGGCGGGCCACTAGGCCTAGATTGGTTATATGTGGCGGGCCAAGCAAGGAATATTTTGGTGGTTGAGACTAATGTTTAAAAAATTGTATCACAAATCAAAACTATAAGATAATTTAAAATTTTAATTAGCAATAAATTATTATAAAATAAGTATATAATAAAATTGAATAAAATTAGAAAATAAAGTAAGACTGAAAGAGATTAAAGTAATTTAAGAAAATCAAAATTAAATATAACAAACTAAAAGTATTTTATTATATCAAAGGAAGCACCACTTTGCTCAATTCTTTTAAATTTAGTATGAGCATTAAATGAATTTTTCTCTCAAGGAGGTGGTTGAGTTGATGAAGTAGGAGAGTATGGGATCAAAAGGTCTTGTATTTAAATTCTCCTATCTACATTCTTTAGATCGAGCTTGTCATATAGGGCTTGCCTAGTGCAGAGTATCGGTTGATGCGATTTGCAGGTCATTGTGTCAATTTGAAGGTTTACCTAGTGCGCATCCAAAGGATAATAATTGCGGGCTTCTCCGATTCCAAATTTTTTTAAAATGAATTCATCCAAAAAAGTTGAAATAACCAAATTGAAAATGAGACAAGACAAAGAATAAATTTATAAAAATTATTTTTCTTACAATTTTTTTAACCAAAACTTATAG
>JANJEY010000005.1:76106973-76118197 GCA_024703695.1 Erythroxylum cataractarum
TTGAATTTTAGGAGTAGAGATCCAAAATGGCTCAGGTTGAGTCTCTTTCTTTTGGCTTCACAAATGTATCAACTATTAAATACGATTTTATGAGGCCAAACACTCAGTTCTATGACGGAACAAGATATGGATTGCCTCCTGGGTGGTTAGTTGAGATGAGAACTCATGAGAGCAGCAAGAAAGTTGACCAGATTTCAGTTTCTTTCTCATACCCTATTCCTCCTGATAGTCACTCTTTGTTTGGTACAAGATTTACATAAACCTGTGTGTGATTTGCTTGATTTTCTTCTCATAGTTATTTGATCGGTGCTTGCACGTCTCATAGGGAGACTTAGATTTGTGATTGTGATAACCCTCATTTGTATCTAATATCAGATTTTGGAAAATATAAATCTTTAATTTGATGAAATGTGTTATCTTATCAATATTCTTAATTCTATTTTTAATTTTCATATTCGCTTGATTTTAATTTTTTATTTTTTACTCAAATTCTTTTATTTATTATTTATTCCTAATTTTAATATTTTACATTATTTATTAATTTTTTGGCTTACATAATTTGTGTTAATTTTTTGGCTATTTAAACTTTAATTAATGTAATCTCACTTTAGTAAAAAAAAAAAAAAAAAAAAAGCAAAGTTAGTATTTTAATGCAACATCTACCTAATAAAAATTTTGCTAGACATTCAGAACCTGAGAAGATCTAGTAATACGCAATTTTTACCCTTATATTATTACATGTCATTTCAACTAATCTTGAAATCTTTACTTATCAACATTTCTTCTTTCTAATATAAGCATAAGCTTTTAAAAGTTGCATATATAGTGTTTAAAATTGAAGAAGTTAAATAAAAAAATTTAAAGTTTGCTTACATAAAAAACTTGTAAATAAGGAAATTATAATTATACTTTTGTAAATTAGCTATAGTTTTTTTAATTATTTATAATATAAATAATTTTAGAAATCAATTATAGTTTGTTAATGCTATAACTTGAAATTTTAAAAATAGTTGCACTTTATTACCGTTATAACTTATATATAATTTGATAAATTAGTTATAATTTGTTACCGTTATAAATTTTGTAAATCAGTTATAGTTTCTTATTGGTTCTAATTTAATACAATAGTTTCTTATTTGTTACCATTATAATATATGTGGGTAATTACACGTGTTTATTCTAAAATTTAATATAAATTTTGATAAATCAGATATAATTTGTTCAAGTTTTATTGTAAACATATTTAATTTAATTTAACATGAAATTAAATTTTAAAAACTTATTTTCTATTTGTATATATATATTTAAAATATCACGGTTTGTGAACCAACCATTTATTTTTTTCCATACATTTAGCACTATAAATTTACTTGAATATTTTTTATATTTAACTTTAAGTTGATATTAACCATTAATATAATATTTTAATTGAATTTAAATAAATGATAAGTAGGAAAATTGTTAGTTAAATGGAAACAACATATTTAAGGATGAAACTCTTTACCGAAGCCAATACAAAATTCAATCCATTCGATAGATTAAATAGTAAAAATCTTAAATCGACTTTTCTTTTCTCAACTTGTTTAATTTAATTTAATAATTCTTATTTTTCAAATTTGATTAATCCATTAATTAATAACTTTTTAAAATTAATAAATTATTATAAATTAAAATAAATCAATTTTAAATTTAATAATCTATTTTTCAATTAAATTACAAATTTTTTGAAGAACATGATCAATATCTTTCAATCATATTTTAAATTCTTTAATTTTATTCAACCTTAGTCAAAAAGTTTAGTCTAACTTAGGTTAATGACAATTTTGTTCAACACTTGAATTTGAATCGAACTAATTAAATAAGAGTCAAACTGATGATTTATTGTAATTATCCTAAATTATTAATTTAAATAGTGCTTAATGGATTTAGGTCAAATTTGATAACTAAATTGTGTTATCATATCAATAATATTTAATTAATCCATGTCTAACATTCATATGGTATGTGTTTCTTCGTTTTTTTAATCAAAATATACAATAATAAGTTTTTAAAAAGCTAAAAAATTAGAACAATTTCTTTTGAAATTTTTAAAAGTTAAAGAGTTTTTTAAAAATTCAAAATTATAAAAGAGTTATATATCTTTATCCTTTTTATATATAAATAAGAAATTTATATTCATTACATTTTGAGTGTATATTAAATAAAATTTTAAAATCACATAATAACTAGTTAATCATATATTAAAAAAGATTATTTAGCAAATCAACATTTTAAAATTTAAAAAACAACTTCAACCTAACTAATGTTCATGCCGCCACGTGTCTTCCCACCTTCATTAACGCTTAACAAGCTAGAGAGTCTCATTTTTGCACTTAAATAAGTTAAAAATGTTTCAATTCCAACGAATCATCATCTAATGCTAGGATTCGGGCCCGGCCCAAAATTCGATCAAATATGATATAGCTATTGGGGCTTAGAGTCGAATAAGGCTTGGGTAGGTCAAACTTCACACGAGCCTAAATTTTTTAAAAAATTGAACTCAAAATTCAATCAATCTAAGCCTGATCCATCGATCTTAAATCTGATCGGCCCAACGTAGGCCCAAATATCAGGGTTATGGTCTTATTCGAACCAAAAGCTCCTATAACAGACCCCATTCACGAGGGTTATAGTAGAGCAGTACATCTCTTTTATCTTTAACCAAGATCTTGAGTTCGAGTTTTAAGAATAGAATCATTTTAAAAACGCATGAGAGAGAACTTAGAGCTTTGCCGTCCAAAAAGAGTTATACCTGACGCTGGATTAGTCAATTACCCATGTGACATAAGAGACCGGGTAGTTTAACCAAAAAAAACACCCAATAGGTCACTCATTTGTGGGCTCGGGAATAAGTATGAGTCGGACCGAGGTTGACCAGGGCTTAAGCCACGAAGTATTAAATTTAAAAAATTCTAAAATATTGGATATACTTTATCCTAAATCTAAATAAACTCCTATAGTTAATTTTATATACCACTTTTGTATCTTATTTAAATTTAATAAATATTATTTTAATAATATTAGGAAATAAAGTTACACCTTATTAACAAGAGTACTATTTTAATAATATTAAGTAATAAAGTAATACCATATATTATCCTTTGAATATGGAAATATGCCATAGTCTACTATAGCTTAAAACCATTAATAATAATAATTTAATACCATATAACAAATGCAATCTAATCCAACTTATGTAATAATCTATGAAAAGTCAATAACTTAATACCATGCAACGAACTAAATATCATTAACTTAATACCAAGCAACTAACTCAATCTAACTATCAACTTATCAATAATAATAACATCCAACTAGTTTTATTAATTTTAAAAAAATTAAGAAAAAACATCGATCGAGTCTCATGTTAAGCTAGGCCTATGTAACCCTAGCCTAACCCCGACCCATAGCCGGGCCAAGATATTCTCACCTGTAGTACAATCAACCCAAACCTGACCCATTAATTTCGGAATAAGATGGCAATTCTCACAAAGTCCAGCTGATAAAAAGGTTGTTTTCAATAGATCCGGATTTAAAAAAAAAAAGCAAATTATTGGAAAAATGGAGGTGAATTTCCTGAAAGGAATGAGTAGGTTGTCATAGAGATTCCATTTTTAGGTACTTATTAACATTCCAAGCTTTCAGGAACAAGTAGGTGGTCATAAAGATTCCATTTTTAGGTAATTATTAACATTCCAAGCAACATTTTGGCACAAGTATGACATATATTTGGAAGCAAAAGATTGCAAAAGTTCTTGTTCTGCTAATCCCACCTCACCTTCACTCAATCCGAGCCATATGAAGATACTGATATATAAATAAACAACTATAAACAGTATTTCCTAGGAAGAACACAAGATCAAACAAAGAGAATTATCAACTGGAAACGCTCATCTGCATAGGATGCAACATTATCTTCTCACCTGTTACTATGCTCAGTAATCCTAGGTCTGCATACCATCTGCTCAAGAGACTTTACCATCTGCTCAAGAGCTTTGCTAAGTCGCAAATGCTTGTCACCCCATTGCTCGGCCAGCTTCTGCTCCTTGGTGTCTGCATCCCTCTTAAATTCAGCAAATTGTTCCCTGTATTCGGCTTCAATCCTCTCAAGTGAGGCCTTTTCTTCTTCTCTAAGAGCCTTGATCTTTGACTCGGTCTCTTCCATTTTTTCCCTCTTTCGACACGACTTCTCAGACTCGAGTTGCAACTCTAGCCTACTAAGCCTCCAGGCGGCTTCCTTCTTATGTGCAGCCCAATCCCTGTGCCCCTCTTCCAACTCTCTGCAGCATTCAATCAGAGCAGATATCATCGAGTTATCACCACAAGCAGCAACTTGTACATGCGGCGGCAAGCTGCCTAATGCCAGGGGAGTGTTATCTACTACTCTGTCAGGTTGAAGCCACGGGATTGTCGGCGAGGCTGCAATTGTTGATGGTGAAAGGCTAAGAGTTACCGATGGCGAAGGGGGCCTCACGTTGGACGTGCTGTTGGAATTAGAAAGCCATGGAGGAAGTAGAGCTGGTGCAGGGTTTTGGGGGTCAGTGTGGAGGAAGCCCCCATTTGAAGTGGCCATGACAAATGTTGGCGTAGACCGCTCTTTCACTAGCTTCTCTGCAAAAGTCTCCAATATCCTATCGTACTTGCCTTCGTCGATTGGTTCAACCGTCTTGTTATTTTCCTTCTGCTCCCTCTGTTGCTTCTCTTTGAATACTTCCCACCACTTACCTAGTCTCTTGGCAGTCCGACCGGGAACTTCAGCTGCAATTTTCTTCCATTTATTTCCATGCTTGGCCTGAAGCCTGATGACCAGATGTTGCTCCTCTTCAGTGAGTGATCCTTTCTTTATCCCAGGTTTGAGGTAGTTCTTCCACCTTTCTAAGCAAGATTTGGCGTCCCTATTTAGGGGTGTGTTCATGCGCTGTGACACAAGATTCCACTCTCTTGGACCATACTGTTTCACATATGCTCTTAGCAAAGAGTCCTCTTCAGGTCTCCAGCGCTGCCTCTCCTTCATTTCCAGGTGCAAACACCACTGCCCATCGTCTTAAACTCTTCATAATGTATCTGAAAGATTATCAAATCAACTTACAATTGAATAATCCATATATCAAAAAGGAATCTAAGACCTTGTATCAAAGATTAAAAAAACTAACGAAAAAACATCAAGCACAATTAAACAGGAACGAGATCACAACAATGGAACATGTAAAACTATCAATAAAGATGAGCTCTTCCCACTAAATAAATTTCAAACATGAACAGGAACAATCCATTATCAAGCTCTTTTACTAAATATACTTCGAACAATCCATTATCAAGCCGGAATGGGCAACAAAAAGTCACATGCAGAGTGCAAATTCGCGCCTACTCTACTACGAGGTGCTGTTGCGATGGAATTAGCATAATCATGCATACAAAAATCCGTAATAGTTTATTACAAAATCAGGAAAGCTGATCAGGAACAAGATAGACCTCCACATCTTGTCCTTTTCGCCACCACCACCATAAATGTAAAAACCATAACCCAGCAAGAATGGATCTACCATTACCACCGCAAGTCAGGCACAAGAAAGCTATCACATAGCAGCAAACATGTCTGAGACTTGTAAAACTACAGAAGAAAACACTAAAAGTTAAAACACTCCATGTTTCGTAGGTAGTAATATGAATCTACCAATAACTTTCCCACTGGACAAACAGGTACTCACTGGAATATGTCTAGTAAATGTTCATTTCTTTTGGCATATCTCAAAAAGAAAAAAAAAAGTTAAGAGCTCCATGAACATGTTTGCACAGGTTAGGAAAGAAGACTCTTAATTCTTTCCACCGCCATTGAAAATTAGTAACTTTTCAATATGTATCTTCATCTAAAACGAGACTAGCAACATATCTTCAACACTCAATGCAAACTAATTGAAGATGGTATTAGATAAACCAAAAAAAAAAAAAACAGTAAAAGAGAGAAACTGAAATCTGACTGAAACTAACGAAGTTCAAACAACAGAGGCACTAAAAGAGCAAAAGGTTAAAAAAGAAGAAGATACCAAACTCAAACTTTGATCAAAACAAGAAACTACTCAACTCGCGTTTACTTTAACCAGACTAAACAACACAACACAAACGTTTGCAAAAGCCAGTAAGACATACATCAACAGATACCCAAAACCATAAAAGCAAACGAAAAGAGAGAAGAGAACGAAAACAAATGCCAACCATGACGAAGAAAACCAAAGAGCTTTGAATTTGTTGCTTTCCCAAGCTTCAAACAAAGAAGATTCAGCAAACCGAAGACATGAAAGTGCAGTATCGCACTACTAACATCCAAAAGAACTCGTCTTTTTCCTATTTTCCTTAAAAGAAGTACATAAAACAGAAGCTTACGTTGCTCTTCAACTACTTAACACAACCGAGGTTGTTCTTCGACGCATCTCCGTGTCAACTTGGAAGTGAGAAGAAACACTAAAGGAAAAAGTTACCAAGCACCTATTCAAAGAACCAAACCAACAGACAGCAAGACAAACACTACAAGTGTAACATGTCTGAAATTTTATTTATATGTCCGAATCCGAAAGAGACAAGAGACGTGAAAAACTGAAAATACTGTTTTTGACCCGGGGAAAAAAAAAAAAAAAAGAACAGAGAGATTAGACTAGAGAGGGTGATATTTTTATGAGAAATCTGACAGTGAGCGAAAAAGGGCGCACGCGAGAGCGAATGAGAGAAAACAGAAAAAAAAAAACAACTCAACCCCCGTAGCGCACACTACTCAATCCCCGAGATAACACTGACATCATGCAAGGAATGTGCTTCCGTCACTTCCTCCGATTCCCCTCCGATTCCCTCCGGCCACCGCAACGGTCACGCTTCCGCATACACACATGTACATATATATAGATAGACTGTAGAGAGATGGAGCCTTGAAGAAAAGACAAGGCCTAGAACAGTGCATTAATGAGTAGAGAGAGTGTTTAGAGACAGCGAGGGGGGCGTACCTTCGATGTCAGCGCTTATAATGCGCCACCTTCTGTCATATGTCTTTTCATAAAACGCCCGTCACGTTGGATGCTCGAAAGCTAAATCATAGCCGTAGAAACGGATGACCGCCATAAAGTCAACGATTTGGCCCTGACTACGGATAATTATATATTATAAAGAAACGGCATCTGCGATTTCAGGCCTTCAGGGACGAACAAATCATCACAGAAAGCGGTTATTGGGATGGGCGATGAAGTTATCATGCGCCTGTCATTTAGCGGGTTAGGTGCAACTCCTGTCACCCAGCTTGGCCCCTCAATTCGGTGAAACATAAGGAACAAGCAGACAAACATGTTAGCGTGTTTTTACAGGTTGTAATAATAAGAACCCCAACCCCTAACATTTTTATCATACTAAATAGAATCTAAGTACTAAATTTACTATTGGAGAACAGGAGAGTGTTGTTATGTACAGTAGGGTGTAAGTTAGGAATTGTGGGACTGGATTATGGTACGGAGATCGGTTAAAAGTTAAAACCGCGATGGTAAGTTAAAACCTGACATGATTAAATTAATTATAAAAATTTTAAACTGCCAAAATTTTTTAGTTTAGTTTGTAATTATATATTTATAATTTTTATTATTAAAAATTGATGATTTAATTAATTAATTAATTCTTTTAAATTATAATTAATTAATTAATTTTATTAAATAATTTTTTAATTAAATTTTAAATTCTTTGTAAGTAAAACAATATCTTTCAGTTATATTTAAATTTTTAAATTTTATTCAATCTTTGGCTAATTTTATAACAGTTTGATAATTCCTTATCTTCTAGATTTAACTTTCTGACCAGCTTTTAAAACGTTTAAATTTACCGTCTCTTATTTGATGATAAATCATAAAAAGTTCTCTTTAAAATTTATAGATTCTAAATTATGGTAAAAAGGAATAAACCTTTTCCTATGGTTTAATATTTATAACAAATTTAGTTTTATTTTTTAAAATCATAAAACGTAAAATATGAAGTAATTACATATTACTAATAAAATAACTCGATTAATATTTTAATATAAGTATAATAAATTATGAGTTTAAGGTAGACTTAATTAATTCGATTCAAGTTTAAATTTTAGTTGAATCATTATTTGGCTATTATTTAAATGATAACATTTAAAAATTTTATTAATTTAAAATTTCATTATATTTTAGTAAAAAATAGTGACAAAATATTAGAAAAAATGACAAATTACTTTTTAATTCTCATAAAATTCTTTTATTAAGTTTTGATTGAAATATTGAATAGTTATGTAATCAGTATTTAATTAAAATAAATGTAATAATTAAAATTTTATAAATATTAAAAATATAAATTATTGTCTTTGTTTTACAACTCAGAAATAAATTTAATTTTATTTAACTTAAAGTTCGAACTTGGCCCGATTACCTGAGACCTATGAACCACCTATTCAAATTCATCGATAAATAAATTCAAATTTAATCCCAGATAGTATTAAAAATACCAACTCTATTATTGATAGGTTATCATCACTAAAAAAAATTACATCATCTTAAATAAAAACTGCTCCTTTAAACGTTTGAACCTACGATCGCACATAATCTTCACTCCTTTTCTACAACTCAGACTCATAGGTAGGTAAGATTGAGCTTCTCGCTCTACGTGCCGTTTGTTTGTCGCTTTGTGGGATTGATGCGAAGGACGGTGTTGGAGGTGACTAGAGATGAAAACTGACCCCAGACCGGACACCAAGATTGGGGGGAAAAAACTAGGCGACCCCACACTACAGCATCACCGTCCGTTTGACGAAAGGAAGTCCATAAATACAAGTGATCTGATCGATCATTGATGATGATGATCACAGTAATCATTGATGCTCCCAAGAAAATTCTGATTCGTTCCCTCCAACCAAACGTCACAGTGTAGTGAGACAGTACGTTGGTGTGCTATGTATGTATGATTAAGGAGGGTACAGGAGAGAGGAGAATAGGAATGAGAGTAGGGGAAAATTTTGAAGGAGGAATGATTAGGAGAGAAGGTGGGATGGGGGCCTGTAGTCCGGGTTTCGCGGCACAAGGGGACGAGGGGAGTGATAGAGACGGGACGTTCCGTGCATGCTCAGACCTCTATTTGCCAGATTTGTCAGTGATACGTTACGTCTCTTCTTTTTCTTCTTTTTTTTTTACATTTATTATCAAAATTATATTTTTACTTTAAATTACTCTTATTAATTACTATTTCATAAAAAATAAAAAAGTACAGAGTTATTTTTAAGTTATTCGATAAATATTTTTAAATTTTTAGTTAATTTAATTTAAAAATAAAATTAATCAATTTATTAATTGATTAATTAATTTTTTAATTAATAAATTCTTATAAATTAAAAAAAATAAATATTTTTTATTTAACCATATCTCTTTTTAATTATATTTAAAATTATTTAATTTTCATAAATCTTTATTCAATTTTGTAACAATTTAATATTGATTGAACTTTATAAACTTTAAATTTCTTGTCTTATCGGTTTAACTTCTAATTCATTTTTAAAACATTAATAAATATAACTAATAAGCTTGAAACATAGAAAACTCTCCATTATTTTCTGATTTTTCCTTTTGCCCCTACAAGAATGGTTACTTTTACTTCATTTTTAAGGGTAAAAAATATAAAGCTATTATATAATTTGAGAAAAATTTAAATTATCTAATTTTTGAAATTTTTATAATAAAATTTAATAAAAAATAACAATAAAACAGACATAATGTAAAGTACGAATTAGTCAATTTAACTCTTAAACTCATTCAAATTAATTAAAATAAACTCAAATATAAATTATTAAATTGAGTCAATTTAAATTTAAAAATTAAATTTAATTATTATATAAGTAATATTTGATTAGTCGTATATATATATATATATATATAATGTTAATATAGTATTTTTATTATTAACTAAAACTTGAAAAAAGAAGCTTTAAAAATAAAAACTACTTTCATATTTTTAGTTTTTGACCCCTGTGTGTTGATTCCTGATCACTGACTTGGTTCTGCTTCAAGTTTTGTTTGGTGAGAGCTAGAAAGGTGTGGTGATCAGGAGAGTTTTGTGAAAGCTGAGCTGATGTAAGTCATTTGCTAAGAAACTGCAAAGCTACGCCTACAGAGCCTACACTATGAAGAGGGTACAAGCTACTGGGCTACTAGGGTTTGTATACTATAAAAATGAAAAGGAAAGCATTTTTGGTTGTCCCTGTGCCCTCTAACTAACTAGAATAGTAATTTGACTGTATTGGCAGTATTACTAGGTTAGCCTTAAAATTTGGGCCTTTCTCTTTTGACATGACTCATGATACCCTCTTTTTTTCTTTATTTTCAAATATTTCTTATATAAGAACTTTTAAGGTAAAAATATAAACTCTTTTATAATTTTTATAATTTTCAAAAGGGGCCTTTCTAATTTTTCGATTTTTCCGAAAACTTCTCTTTTATATTTAAGTTAAAAATGATAAAAACACTTATAATATGAATATTATAATCAAATATTATTAATACGATAATTTAACTTAAATAATTTAAAATAATTATAATAAATTATTAGTTTGAACCGAATTTAATTAGCTCTATTCGAATTTATTGAGTTAAATCATCATATAAATAATATTTGATTAGTCTATTATTTTATTGCGAGATTTTGGATTGAATGTGTTGATAATGATTAGTTTATATTTGATGTTCATATTGTATGTATTTTATTATTATTATTTACTTAAATTTATATAAATGTGTTCTTGCAATACTGAAAAACAAGAGGAGTTTTTTAAAATTCAAAAATTATATTTGTAAATTAAATTAAAAATTAAAAATACCCTTTTGTAGATTAAAAAATATAAATTTCTATATTTGTAAATTAAAATTAGATATACCCTTTAATTTTAATTTTTGTAAATTAAATTTAAAATTAAAAATACCCTTTTGTAGATTAAAAATATAAATTTCTATATTTGTAAATTAAAATTATGTATACCCTTTAATTGTAATTTTTTCTTTCTTTTTCCTTGGTATTTAAAACTTGAATAGTATTGAAAGCTTAGGGCCCGTTTGGTTCCACTTCTGTTTTTCTGTTGTTGTTTTTAGTTTCTGTTTCCTGTTTTTAGTTTCTGTTTTTTTGCTTAAAAAAATGAAAACCTGTTTGGTTG
>JANJEY010000005.1:76118297-76135778 GCA_024703695.1 Erythroxylum cataractarum
AGAACTTTCCTTCATGTCTCCTTCTCTTCTGCTTCAGATACTTTCATCTTCATCGTTGTTTCTTCATATTTCTTCTACTTTTGGTGCTTCTACGTGTGGATTGATGGAGAATCAAGTGATTTTCCTCACATCTTGCTATAAAATACAACTCGGCTGAGCTAGGTCATCACCAAGAGACACTATTTGTTTCTCTTTTAGTAGGCAGATGATTTAAGATGGTGGAGAAAAGTAAAAAATCCTAAACGGTACATCTATAGTGTTCCCAAAAGGGCTTAAAAGAGAGATGGGCATCTTCTTCAATAGTAGCAAGGGATAACGAAG
The DNA here is from genome assembly GCA_024703695.1 of Erythroxylum cataractarum. Taxonomy (NCBI): domain Eukaryota; kingdom Viridiplantae; phylum Streptophyta; class Magnoliopsida; order Malpighiales; family Erythroxylaceae; genus Erythroxylum; species Erythroxylum cataractarum. The sequence continues at coordinate 76,118,619 of JANJEY010000005.1, forward strand.
TTATTACTTTGAAGGAGGAGCAGAGTGCAACTAACAGGCATGCCCTCCACATCGTAATCTTCAGGTTGGGTGAACTCGCCGAAATAACAGTCGAATGTTATGACAAAATGATCCAGTAGGACAAAGGAGGCAACCAAGGTCACTAAATGTGTGACAGTTGTCAAATTTAGGTTATGGAGGCGAGGTGATCTATGAAGAGAAGATGGTGAAGACTAAAGAGCAAAGAGTAGTGGTGAGGAAGAGTTTCAGTTTCTGAAATCTAAACTTCTGTATATACCAGTTCGACCGGTTTATTGATCAATCGGTCGGTTCTCTGATAAACTGGATGATTTTATATATAAAGGTTATTAAATAAAATCGAACTGAACAACTAATCGGTTCATATTATTTTTCATTGAATTGAACAATCCAATCTAATTTTAAAAACTTCAATTTTCATCAAGGTAGTGTAAATATTACGATGTATGCATCTAGTGACATCTTAGATGTGGCTGTTTCAAAAGTTTTATAATAGAAGATTCTTCATTTTTTCTTATAGGTCAAATTATAATAAAAATATTTTACCATAAAAAATTTGATGAACTTAATATTTACTAATGATAAGATTGTTTTGAGATTTTTCCTTCTTACATATCTAATAGAAACATTTAATATAAATATATATATGCAGTAGAATATTTAAAGGATAAGAAATTTGTAAAATGAAAGAATATTTTGTTATTGTAAGAATAATATTTTTTGAAGAGCAATTGTAAGAATAATATTACCTTTTTAAAGTATGTTATTTTGTTTACATAAGAGGATTAACTATTATTTTCAGAGACAAGTAAAAACAATCCACAAAATAATAAGATTCATTGAACATGAAAAGGTACAAAAAGTATTAAATAAAGAAAAAAGTTGAATTAAAATTTATTATTAATTTCTTACGAAAACTACTATTGATTCTAAGCGTCCGTTTGGTTGAGCTTTTGTCAGTAGAGCTTTTGTCAGTAGAGCTTTTCTGAGAAGAGCTTTTTTTAAAAGCCATCTGACTGTTTGGCTGTCAATTAAAAAATAACTTTTTAAAAAGTGCTTCATACAGTAGACTGTTTGGCAACGAAAAAATAAAAAGTACTTTTATTAATTTTAATTCAGAACACAAACAAAATATTGAACTTACCTCAACAACAACAAAAGCTCTTCCGCTTTTTTGAGCCTCACAAGTAATTCTGCAAATTTATTTTTAAAATTTTTTGGTCAGCCTCACAATATAAGCACGTAGCCTAACAATTTGCAATTTGACATTACATAATACATGTAGCCTAAAGATGCAAACAGACCAATTATAAAATTTACCAAAATTGCATAGATGAAAAAGAAATATAAAAATTGCATAGATGGAATCACAGGATGCTGTGAGGTTTATAATAAACTTGTTTTCAATTATAAAATTTATCAAATGGCGATTTTATTAACGCAGACGAATAAACTTGTTTTCAATTTGCATAGATGAAAAAGAAGTATAATCACAGGGACGCAGACGAACGTCTGCGTTAACAATGCAGACGCTGCGACGCAGACGAACGTCTGCGTCCCTAACGAAAATTTTAAGGGAAAAAAAATTGAAGATGAACCAACCTGAACTTGGAGAGGAGAGGATACGTGAGGAGGAGCAAAAGAGTCGGCCAGAAACAGAAGAGACCAGAAGAGACGCGCTTTCTTTACGGAAAATATTGACGCAAAATTTAAAAGATAAAAACAGCTTCCCGAAAAAGCTGTTTTGAGGGCTTTTCGGAAAAGCTTCAAATTTTGGCTTTTCAAAAAGCTGTATTCTAGCTTTTAAAAAAGCTGTTTCTGTTCTAAAATCACTTTATACTTTTTCAGCCAAACAACCATTTTTTCCTTAAAATAACTTATGTGGTGTGAAAAAGTGCTTTTGAGACTTCCAAAAGCCGAACCAAACAGGCACTAAGAATGGTTACATACCAGAGAAATATTTGATTTTTTTACTTATATTTAGTTATTATATATATTTTTACATAGTTAATTATAATATTTTATATTTTATATATAATTAAAAATTTAATAATTTATATTATAATAATTTATATATAATTAATGTAAAATTATTAATTTATAAATAATAATAAATATTTTTAACAAAAAAAAACAAAATTATCAATAAAACAAAATAAAATAATTATTAAAGAAATTAATATAAAAGATGATTTTAATGATAATATTTTGATAACAACATGATAATATTTTAATAATATTTTATCTCTTATTTCTAATTTTTTATTACCGCATTTACCTACAGCTCTCGAGGGATTATTTAAGATTCATTATAATTTTGTCATCTATCTTATCTATACTTGATAACCAAACAATTAAAAATAAAAAATGTAAGTTGTATTTATACATAATATGAACATGAATTAATCAAATATCATTAATATAATAATTTAATAGGGTGTTTAGAATGGTATTATATTGAATTCAATTTCAGCATTAAATTCAATTCAAGTGTTTGGAAACAGAAAAAAAAGGGATAGGTTCAATTTATACATAAATTGAACTCCATCATCCTTTATAAATTGAATTCACCTGAAAAAGTATTGAAATTGAATTATGAATTGGGACTTCAATTCTTCTTTTAAACGTTGAAAATATCCTTATAATAATACCCATCTAACTCTACCATATTACCTCAAGTAGCTCTTCTCACCTCAAACAACCCATCCCATTAAAAAACGGAATAACAATATCTTCTCCATGAATCAACACCTCTCATCATATCCAGGTTTTCCCTTTCCATGTCTTCATAGCTCGGTCTATCATAATGTCAATTGCAATCAATTTTTTCTTTTCATTTTAATAATAAAATTTTTAATATCACTTATAATAAAATTGATGTTTATAACTTGCTTTATGTAAGTGTGAATGTTTATTATTTAATAAGATTATTTTTAGTCAAAGGTAAAATTGTCATATGAAATAATTGAATTCATTTTGATTGTTTTCCAAACCGTGCAATTGAATTCAATTATAATATTACTAAGTTTGTTTCAAATAATATAAATTCAATTCAATTCAATCTTATTAATATAATTGAAGTTAATTAATTTAATTTGAAGGTTTTCAAACACCCTATAAATTAAATGTTATTTGAATTAATAATTAAAATAATTATTTTGAAAATTTTAAAGTTTATATCTTTTACCGCATTGTATATGTATATATGCAATTATCATCTATGTAAATCACCCAGGCGCCAACTCTAGTTCCATTGGTGAGTCCAAATTCTTCAACAGATTACGGAAGTTTCAATATAAAATATTAAAATGGTTAAACAAAAAAAAAAGAATTTGACAAATTTATTTGTCCCGTAAGAGAGGAACAAGACGACACGTGTTCTTAAGAATCCTGATAGAACAAAGAGTCCTAAAGCCACGTGTCCTCGCGTTTGGCAATAGTGGCAAGTGGCACGTTTACGAACAGTATCATGTGCACGTGATGTCTGAGACTTCTTCCTTGGTTAGCCTCATCTCCTCACGTGATTTCACTCCCTCGCCCCCTTCCTCGTGGCTCAGTCTCAGAGGCTACCCCTCTCTTTAATTTCTTACTCCTCATATTAATTTGTAATATTATTTTATACTATATACTCTCTCATATTTAAAATAAATATTATTTTAAAGGGATATATATTTATTAAAAAAGTTAGTAAAATATTTGATATGCTCTTATTAATTACATGTTGAATTGTCTTGAAAATGTAATATGTATAATTAAGATGTAAAAAAATTTAAAATAATTTTAAAAATAAAATTATAAACATGCATGAAAAATTATAAACAATACTTATTTTGAATAATTAAAATCTCTTAAAAACGACACTTATTTTGGACAAGATAGGGCACCATATATGTCAATATATTTAATAATATCTAATAAATGCATTGAAAATTGAGACATTAAATTATCCTCGTTACTAAAAGCAAATAAATGAAAGGCATTGGAAAATTGAAAGAAGGAACAGTAGGCTATTGAATGCTTATTGCATGTGTCCCCTGACACGTAACTCATGCATTCTACGACCCACCTAATGATTATCCGTACTATACCCTCCTCTACGTTGGAACGTACCCTCTTCAACACGTAACTCGCCAATCTCTCGAGTCTTTGTTTGACCAATCAGCCCAGTACTAGCCACCACGCGCCTCTGACTCTCTTCATGTATCATGTGAGGTGTGGAATTAGTAATATTTAAAAAATTGAAAATTTAAACCTCAAAATATAAGTGAATTAGTAAGGAATTTTTTTAGTTTAAGTAAGATCATAGATTTAAATCATCCTCATATATGTAATCGTTTAAAAATTTGGATTCAGAATTTTTCCTTCTGTAACAGACCTACCGAATTCAAGCAAGGATTAGTCTAATTATAAATGACTTAAAGGTGTTTGAAAGTGAAACTCTCTTAGGATATTTTGTAGACAATATAAAAAATAAAAAATTTAACTAATAAAATAAAAATTTTAACTACTACTCATTTATAATAAAATTTTTGCATAACAAAAGTTAAATAAAATAAAATAATTAAAAATATGAATAAAAATTGACTTTTTTTACTTATTGAAAAATAAAATATTAATTTAATTTAGTATTATTTTGTATCATTTATTATTCTTCTTTGTCATTATCACAACATTCAATTCGAAATTTTGCAATAAAATTAGGTCTAAAAACGCCTAATAATTTGCAATTTTATTTTTATATAATAAAGAGATTGGTTTTAATATACTCATGCATGCCGAATTATATAGTCAAGGGTGTTATGATGACATTGAGCGCGTGAAACACATAGAGAGTGGGACTCGGGACAGTGGACTTGAACGCCCCAGTCAATAGTCAACCACGTGAGAGAGTAGCTTTTGAAGCGAAGTTAATTAGAAACCAGAACGGAAGACTAAACCCTCGTTAAAAAGGTTCCTAACTATTATGGAAACTCCGTTTCAATGGAGTTTTAACTCTATCTATCTACCTATCTTCTTTATTGTGTGTATTTATGGCTATGGAGGTGTATTGAATCTATAACCACCTATCAGTCTCTCTACTATCTATCTATCTATCTCTGTGATCTTTATCACGGAGGACTAGTCCCATCTTTTCACCCTCCTGCGAAAGCCAAAAGGCTGCAAAACACCTTTACATTTTTCTTTTCTCAGAAACCAAACAGTGGAGAGAATATATCAGGAGGCGAAAAGGAGAGTGTAATCGATTGGTTTTGTTGGTGACTCTAAGGAGATTTTGGCTAGAGAGAAGCAGAACAAGATGGGAGAGAAAGATGATGGTTTGGGACTTAGCTTGAGCTTGAGTCGTTCACAAACACAACAGAACAATCATCACAGGAGCTCCTGGAATGACGTGTTTAGGTCTGCTGGTAAAAACTCTCTTTCTGTGATGATAATTGGGTTCATTACGCCTCTTTCAGATCTTATTCTCCTTTGCTTTTACACTTGTTGAACGTCATGTAGATGAGAACTCCGAGACGAGACCATTTAAGCGAGGAATCGACATGAACATAGCACCATCTGTGGAGGAAGAAGCAGGTGCCTCTTCGCTGAATAGTACGATTTCAAGCATAAGCGGAAAGAGAAGCGAAAGAGAACCAATCGGCAACGAGAACGAAGCCGAGAGAGCCTCCAGCTCTCGAGGCAGCGACGACGAGGACGCCGCCGCCGCATCGAGGAAGAAGTTGAGGCTGTCAAAGGAACAGTCTTTGGTTCTTGAAGAGACCTTCAAGGAACAAAATACTCTCAATCCGGTGAGTGACGTCTTCGTTATCTTCGTTTCAGGCACGACTAGATTCTTATAAGGTCATGTTAATGGTGGGATTCGTTATTGTGGCTGCAGAAGGAAAAGCTGGCGCTAGGCAAGCAGTTGAATCTCAGGCCCCGACAAGTGGAGGTGTGGTTTCAGAACAGGAGGGCAAGGTAAGATATTGACCTTCTTGGAAAGCCTCAGTTTTCTCTGCAATTTCTCACTTGGGGAATGTTGGGTCTCTTGTCAGGACAAAACTGAAGCAGACAGAAGTGGATTGTGAGTACCTAAAGAGATGTTGCGAGAACCTGACAGAAGAGAACAGGAGGTTACAGAAGGAGGTGCAAGAACTTAGAGCCCTGAAACTGTCTCCGCAACACAACATGCACATGAATCCTCCGACAACACTAACAATGTGCCCTTCATGCGAGCGTGTCGCTATGTCATCCTCGTCCTCGTCTTCAAACCAACAACGGCGGCGAATGTCCACCAACCCTTGGATCCGCCATCACCCGCCTTTGCATTCACTTCTCCCATGTGAGTAAATATGGAAGAACTCTGGATTAGGACATCAGACAAATCGAAAATGCGTGGTTTTGTGCAGGGTTAAGATGCGATTTAGATTCATGAGAAGAAGGGCGTGTAAGAACTGGAATGATGTTTTAGGACAAGAGAATATAATGTAGGTGTGATGTTGAAGAACTGATTAATTTTTCCAACCAGCGATATTAATCTTCCTTACTACATTAATTTAGTATGTTAATTATAAATAAAATTATAGATTAGCTTGTCAATTGAAGATGGACATTTGTGTGTCGAGATTTTGAGAGACAAACCATATATTGGTCCTTGAGATTTACGCTTAATATTACAAAAAGAAGATGATTCCCTTCTATCTCATTAAATACGAAATCGCATCAACCTCGATGTATGTTTCAGTCTGTAACAAATCCTTGGGGGTGCTAGATGAGTAATACTGAATGGCGTTTGATGGATGATTAAACTGAAAAAGTCAGCAGTTCTATCACATCAGGAAAAGCTCGAGAGAGTATGCAACTTAAAAGACTGTCCATTATCTCTTGTCCTTAAAAGTGAAAACCCCACCTGAAGGTAAGGGCTAATGGTTTCAGAAGCATGCAATTTAAAACAGTGACGATGATCTCTTTTCCTGAAAAGGAAACCCCACCTGAAAGTAAAAGTCTAATGGTTTCAGGATCTAGGAAAGAATTTCGCATTGTCTAATGGACGCAGGAGTGTGCAATCTAAAAGATGATCATGAAATCTTATCCTGAAAAGGAAACCCCACCTGGAAATAAAAGTCTAATAGTTTCAGGATTTCAGAAAGAACTTTATACTATCTAACGTACATGTTCTAATGGTTTCAGAGTATGCAGTCTAAATGATCATGATTCCTGAAAAGGAAATCCTACCTGGACGTAAAAGTCCAATGGTTTCAGGAAAGAGAACTTCGTATTATCTAATGGACATGGATAACAAGAACAAGTCAAGAAACAAATCAAGTGAAAGCCAGGAAGATGGTGACAGCAATAACTATGACTATGAGCAAATGGTTCAAACGGTATTGACGGTGTCTGCAAGCGTCCGAAGTATACAACCCAAACCAGCTTTCTCTGTCAATTTCTCGTGTATCCTGAGGCACTGGTCGCACGTTGGTCGGTCGCCTGTGGACAAACCCCTGTACAAGTACCTGTGGATCATCACACTTCTTAAAACTTCCTACAATTACACATTTTGCAAATCAACTAGCAAATGCACTACTCTAACTGAACATTCCAGGAAAGAAAGTGAGAGATAAAGATAAAAGCTTTAATAGTGGTGCTTATACTTAAAATATGCCGTACTTATATATTCATCTGTGCATTAACAACTTCTATGAACAAGCATGAAGATCAAGAATGATGAGATCCCAATCATACGTATCCTTGCCAAAGTAAAGTAAGCTATAACACACAATACCAATAATGACAAAGAAACAGAACAATGCAGATCCAAACTGCATCTACAATGATCTGCCATGAATAAGGTTAAGAAATAACAGAGCAAAGACATTGATTCCAGCTACAATAAATGCTCACTAAATATAAGGTGAAAGACACAAATTTCTCTGTAATTTAAATTTCGAATCATTTTATAATTTTTATTTTTTTAAAATCCTTTTTTTCCTAAATTTTTGTTAAAATATAACAGTGAATCTTATGGTCATAATATGAACAGGTCACATAAATCAAGCAAGCAAATGTTAAATTATTAGTTTTAATGGAATTTACTAATATTTGATTGGTATACTTTGAAAATTTTCAACAATGCAGAACCCAGCAGCTTTCACCCATTGATATAAGCCAAACTTGAGAAAACAAAGAAGAGACACTAACTTCATGAGAACATCATAGTACTCAGGATCCAAAGTAGAGAACATTCCATCCACATCTTTTATAGCCATGATTGCTCTATGCACCGCTATCCAATTCGCAGACTGCAAAGAATTGAGAAACCACCACAAAATTCGACCCAATTTCTCATCTTCACAACTTAACAATTGAAAATAAAAAAACACAACAAAATTGCATCAAAACAGAGAAAGAACCAAGAAGAAACGCAATTCTGTTTGCACATGCAAAATTGGTAACTGCTAGAACCTTGCAACGCTCGTCTCGGGTCTTGGGCGGCGAACCTTCAAGAGCAGTTTTGAGGGCTTCCACGGGTTTGGACCTGAGAAAGAGATTTCGACTCAATTTAAGATGTTTGCGAGAAAATGAAAGAGACATTGGTGGGGACAAGAGTAAAGATTTAATCTTACTGTTTCAGTAAGCTTTCGATCTTACGAGATTTGTGTTCGATTCTGGTGATTATGGCCTCTGCATTGTCTGCTTCTACAAAATCCTCTGCTCCAGCCATTTTTTGATCTGCCTTCCTCTCTCCCCAAACACTTTTTCTGTACGAGGTCTAAGGTTTTCTTCCTCAGAAACGACGGCGTTTCAGATGATGTACTTGTGAGCTAGAATCCATTTATCGGAGAAGACAACAGGAGCTCGGTTTTTGCTAAAACAGCCCAAAGTTGAGTTGTTATTACACTTCTTCTTAGGCTTGTCGGCTTCTCTTCGGTTCTTTGGGCTTTTTCCTCTTATTGAGATTTTTTATATATAAATTGTAAAAATTATATTTTACAAAACACTTGTATTATTCTTATATTATCTCATTTGTATATTGGTTCACTGGAAACAATCTTTCTATTATATAAGGTAAGGGCCCGTTTGGTTTCACCTCTGTTTTTCTGTTATTTTTAGTTTCTGTTTCCTGTTCTTAGTTTTTGTTTTTTTCTTAAAAAAATAGAAACTTGTTTGGTTGAGATTTGTAACATAAAAACTGAAAATAAAAATATGTTTGGTTGAGATTTCTAATAAACTTATTATTATTATTATTATTATTATTACTATTATTATTATTATTATTATTTATTGTTAATAATAATATTATTATTTATATTATTAATTATTGTTATAAAATTTCTACTTATTATTATTATTATTATTATTATTATTATTATTATTATTGTTAATAATAATATTATTATTAATTATTGTTATAAAATTTCTACTTACTATTATTATTATTATTATTTATTGTTAATAATAATAATATTATTAATTAATAATAGTAATTATTATAAAATTTCTACTTACTTTTTTTTATTATTAAACTCAATATTATTATTATTATTATTATTGTTATTATTATTAAGTTATTCTTATTCTTATTAATTTTATTATGATTAATTTTATTATTATTTAATAAGTTATTCTTATTTATTATTATTATTATTATTATTTATTGTTAATAATAATAATATTATTATTAATTATTGTTATAAAATTTCTACTTATTATTTTTAATATTATTAATATTATTATTTTTATCATTAATTTTATTATACCAAATTAATTATCTTATTATTATTATTATTATTAATTATTAATTATTATTATAAATTTTATTATTATTATTATAAATTTGGTTGAGATCTGTAATATAAAAACTGAAAACAAAAGAATTTTTTTATTATTATTAAAAACTTGAAGGTGTTGAAAATTCAGAATACGAAGTTGACACAGAAAAGAAAAAAAGTTGAATATGTTATGTTTTTTGGAGAAAAAAGTTTATGGAAACCTGTTTTCAAAAATTATGAAAATGTTATTTTTACGTTTTTATAAATCTGTTGCAGTTTTTTTATTTTAAAAAATAAGAAACAACAACAACCCTCATTCAAACATGTTTTAATCATTTTTTTTTTTTTTTGAAAATCACATCAAAAAATGGAAATAAAAAACGAAAACAAACGGGCCTTAAAAGAGTGAGTGTGAGCTTTGATTAGTTGCCACTTCCCACCCAAGTACAAGGGATAGGGTTAAGAAGAGAAAGAAATAGTAAATGGGTTGGCCAAAACAGGTAAGCAAAGTACAATAAGGAAGGGGGCAACATTGGAATTAGGGAGGGGAAAAATGGGTTGATTTGACATATCATCCTCGTAAAATTGAGGGAGATCGTCCCCTAATCTCTTCCTCTGACTCCATCTCTGACATTAACAAAGATAAAGTAAAAAGCCAAAAAGCTCATTTCAATGGCGAGGAATGAATTGGAGAAAGAAGCAAGTAAGTAGAGAGCATTTGTTTTGGTGAGGTCAGAAAGACAGCAAGCAACCACTAGCAATACCCACTAGGAAGTAATGCATCTCTCTTCTTTTAAACCATTTGATGGGCCAAATCAAGCTGCCGAATGAATGGTAATGGGAATGAAAAGGGTGAAATCTACAGTGCAAGCACAGGAGGCATGATGACGATAGTGCATGCAGGAAGGTGGAGGTGTTGGACAAAAAATGTGCCCGCATGGGTAGCACAGTTAGTTATTGGCAAGATTAACTTGAGACAAGATCAGGTTCTAATCCCGAGAAGAGTAGGCCGCCTTTTTAAGAAGTTAATTGAGATCAGACCGTGATTTACTTCTTCACTATTCTGTCAGGCCGAAATATGGAAGCGTCTAAAGTAGACAATCCACCTTTTGAGATAAATTGGACAAAAATGTAAAAACAGAAAAGAGTGGTGTTGGGTTGGGGGAGAATAAAAAGCTGCAGATTTTATAGGGATCGGCGATGTAAAAAGAAGAAATATGTATGGGAAGAGAGTGGTCAGGTCAGTGACCTGAAGAAAGTTGGTTCCTTCAGAAGGAAACATCCTCCAGAGATCCCTCCCAGAAAAATTTTTAGTCCACTGCCATAGTTTCTCACCTTTATGGTCTTTTTCCTTATTTCTTACTTTGAAAAATAATATGATTCTGTTTTTGTACTATATTATTTATTTTTTAAAAAATGAAGAGTTTAAAATTTAAATATTCATCTAATATTACATCGTCATAAAATCAATTAAGATCAAATAAATTAAAAAATCTAAAAACTGATTGAAAATAAATATCCATAAAAAAAATAAAAGTTTAATTTAAAAATATCTTTAAATAAAAATTAATCGATTTATTTTAATTTATAAAAATTAGCCGATTAATTAATAAATTAATCAATTTTTAACAACAAAAATTATTGAATTAAATAGAATCATAAAATTTAAAAAAAGGCTTATAAGTTGGCCGGTTCAAAATTTCAATTGTTAAACCAGCCGAACATATTATCAAGTTTTATTCAAGACTAAATATTTCTTTAGACTATCTTGCAATACACTAAATATTACATATTTAAATTTGAATTTATGGTAATTATTGACTTTTAGAAGTGAGCAAAGTGGCATTTGACTTTTTTTAAAATAATTTTCAATAATTGACATTTTGAATTTGAATTTTTTCAACTCTTTTAAATTCTAATCTTCTAAAATTTCTAAACTTGTATTTGCTTCTTTTATGTGATATTTATTGTTGCATTTCTTCAAGTGTAAGTTGGGTTTGTGTTAAGTTTTTTTCTTGTTTAGAATGTCTATACAGAGATAGAATCAAAATTGTGGTAAGAGTTATATTGAGATCTTTAAATTAATTAGGCTATATTGTAATTAAATTAGTTTAATTATATTTATTTTAATTTAATCAATAATTTAAATTAAATTAATTAAATTTAACTTAAATTTAATATGTGCATTTCGTTATAATATAAGGTCTCCCCATGATGCAAATATACAATAAAAACTTAAAATTTATATTACGTCAATATTGATGTGGACGTGATGCCTCGTTAAAAACATTAAAATTTATTTTAAACATTTTGAAATATTAAAACTTAATTTATATTTTAGAGAAAAAATTAGGGTTAAATTCACAAATTTTTGTCTTAAATTTAAATATAAAATTTATGTAGCGATTTGTCCAACTCAGCCCAAATTGATTAAAAGTCAACTTGCTCACTTCAAATTGATCAAATTTTAGGGTAGATTAGATTATTTTTAAATTCATATCAAGTTCAAGCTCAAACTATTCGATTTAACTTGTTCTAATATGAAATTAAAAAATTTTAATAAATGATATTGTCTTTAAATTTTTTAAAAAATAATAATCGAGTTTGGTTCGAGTTCAATCAGACTTTGTACTATCCAAATTCAATCAATGAGGTTCAAAATCAATTAGATTTCAAATCAGGTGAGGGTTCAAATACCAAATTTCATGGGCATTATCACTTAGACATTTATTGTTTTCTATACACTTACAAAAGAAAGACTTAAGTTACTTGTGGTAATAACATCATAAGAAATTGTTCACAGATGAAATTAAATTCATTCTCTTTTGGGCATTAGGAGGAAAAATCCTATTGGGCCATGAAACAAATGGAGATCTGAAGATTGAGTTGCACTTAACCCAAGACACAACCACAACAATCTTTATAAAAAAAAGTCCAATTCAAGTAGGCCTCATCCCAAAGTTTTTGAAGATCAAAAATAAAGGCCAAATAAATCTTATGGCCCGAGGACTCTACACAGGCTTAACCTGAAATTAATAAGTTGTATTAAAATTAATTAAATTTTGAGTCGATTCGAGCCCTAATTTTACAATTTAATATAAGTCAACCCGAAGCTTGATTAATATTTTTTAATTTTTATTTATCTTATTTTAATAAAATAAAGTATATAAATTTTGGGGGACCTAAACCAGGTGAAAAATGATGCAGATGAGCTTTACACTTGAATGCTACCAATCTTTCATTTTCATTGCTTTTTTCAATCTAATCTCACTCTAAGCGCAATGATATTATATTTTAATGGAAGTATTGATGTTACCTTCTGACATCATTTGTCTTAGTCAATTGTAACAATCATTTGTGACCAGAGACCCTAATCTTCACGTGATTTTGGAGACATTATCTAACATTATAATATTTTTTCAATTTAATAAATTAAATCTTAGAGTTTATTATAAAAACATAAACACCTAGAAAATTCAGCTGAGATGTAAAGTTTGAAGTGGTCAAGTAACATACAACCTTATTCTTATTTATCATAAATTTTCAAATTTTAGTAATAACATAAATATTTTTTTTGAATAACTCAAGCTCCACCCATGGCTTCACTTGATAGAAAAAAAAAGAAAAATTTTCAAAATTAATTGTTATTCTGTTTTTGGCCAAATTATATTTTGTAATGAATTTCTTTGTGAAGTTTTTTTAGTGTTAATGCATGTTTGTCACATAACTTACGAAATAGAGTTTCTCTATAATTTACGAAATATTAGAAAAATCTTTTAATTTTTAAAATTCTATAAAAATTAATGTTTAAAAACCCTTTTTTGGATATTAACGGAAAAATAATGACCAAAGGCGTATAATATGAAGAGCAAATGTCAACTAATCAGATGTCAATAATATTGTAATCCAACTCAGTTCTTAATATCAGCTTGAATTAATTAAACTTGACTTAAATTAATAATTTAAGATAATTATAATAAACTATTAATTTAAAACAAATTTAATTAGTTCAATTTTAGCTTAAAAGGTAGGTTGAATCACCATATAAGCAACACATGATTAGTACAAATGTGATGTTCATGTATGTTAAATAAAAACCAATTATTTTATTTTGATTTATAACAATTAATTAGCTTATAAAACTTAACCAATTAATTAATGAACTAATCAATTTTTAACAAGAGTTAATTAAAATAAATTGAACTGAAAAGTTAAAAACTGAAAAAAAAAAGTCAGTTTGAAGTTTTAATGATTGGACCGACTAAACTGACTTTATTTTATAATCATCCATTTGAATTAGATTTAAAGATTATTCAATACTATTTATTTACAATGAGAAAAATAATTTTATGATTGACATTACTCAAATGCACATTGATTAAAATTTAAATATACATAATAATTCACAAATATCAAAATATTTTTAATAAAAATATTAAAAGTATATAATTTGGACTTGACCAAAGCCCATTTAGATTCGAGCTTCAGCCTGAAACCTTGGGCCTAATCGAATTTCGGATCGAGTTCCAAACCCAACTCCGACGCATTATCTACCCTATACTTATTCTAATCTCCATTTGAAAAAGTGTAGTTTTGACATTGTCCACATTCGTACAAGGAAAGTTCCAAACTATGAACTAGATGAGCCTTTTTCTTTATTTTTTAATAAAAAATGTAACCACTCTCATCATTTTCATAAAGGACAAGATTACATGTTGTGATCATAATATAGGGACTTGTAATTAAATTCAACTGAGAGGGCTAATAAGGGCATTGTTGTTGACCACATGATGAATTTTTGACTTGTTGGTCCAATTATTAGACAATATATTGTTTATAATATCAAAGGGAACCTAAATTTATGATTTGAAAGTCAAAAGAATCAAATAAAAATAAAAATATTAGAAAAATGCTCAAAAAAGTCTTAAATTTGACATTTTTAAGATTTTAAAATTATTAGTTAATTTTAAAATTAATAAAGTTTAAAGACAAATAATTATTTAAATTGAATATATTATTGCATTTAAATATATTAATTTCTTAAATAGTTCATTCAAATTTAACCACAATATTCATAAAATATAAAATATATGATGTGATTAGTGATGATGATACTTGATTGGGTAGTTTGAAATCGATAATAGATTAGATTCAAAACATGGTACATATCTCATAGTCGAGATTAAAAAATAATTTAATTTAATGTCATTTTAAATTGCTTATTTAGGTTTGAATTCGAATTCGAATCGTGAAACATGAAATCGACCAAATTATCCTTAGATGTGGTTGTCTTTTTAAAAATCGAATATAAAGTTAAACCGGTAAGATAAGAAATTTAAGGTTTAAAAGATTCAATCAGTATTAGGTCGTTATAAAATCAACTAAAGATTGAATAAAATAAAAGAATTTAAAATATAATTGAAATAGATTATTCTTTCCTATCGAAAAATTTAATATTTAGTTGAAAAATAGATTATTATAAAAATCCATTTATTTATTCTAGTTTATAAAATTTTATTAAGTAATTAATTGATTAATTATTAATAAATAAATTTTAAAAATAAATATTATTTTAATAAATTAAATCAAAAAGTTAAAAATTAAAAAAAATTAGTTAGTTCCGTTGAAAAAAGTCTGATAACAACTTATCATACATCACTTTGATTAAAGACCAATTCCAAACAGGCAAGGATAGAGAAGGCTTGCATTCATGGCAGTCCCTATCTGTATTATGAATAATTTGAGAGTAATTAATGCATTCCGCTCGACTTTAGATGTTTGTTTGTACGTAGAAGAAAGGACAAAGCGAGCTAAGATATGAGTCAGTCAACTGTCTAAATGGTTCGACAGGGCCTAAAATGAACACTAAACGAAGACGCCATTTTCAAAGACTTCATTTTTCCTTTGTTTTTGGTGTAAATCTTCAACATAACCCAAAAAACGGTGAGAAACGTCAAAGCATCCCTAAAGGTTATACCTTTTTATGTGCTGACAAGATCTGAACAAGCAGGAAGCTGCGATGACCTTTTTCTCGAAACAACACATTCATTATCTTCACAAGATCCAATCTTTGTAGTTCTACTTTCTTTGATTGAAGTTTGGCTTTAGGCGTTTAGGGGTTTGGAGTTGTTCTGAGAAGGTGGGGTGTGATGGGTGTTTGCTGGAGCAATCAAATCAAGGCATATACCAATTCTAATTCAGGTAACTCTGGTGTGTGTTTGAGAGAGAAAGAGCGAGAAAGACAGTGAGAAACAAGATGCAATTGTTTTCTTTGTCTATGTCAATATTAGTCTTTAGTTTTCTAAGTTGTTCCTTGTGCTTGTTTGTGTGTTGCTGATAGGAGTTTTCATTTGCCAAAAGCACATTGTAAAGGTTCTGGGATTTGAATTTGACTTTGACTTTTTGAGGTTCTATGTCCATCACTTTGATACATTTGGCTGTCAGGTTTATCTTATAACAACTTATAAAGTTCAAATCCTGAACTAAAATTTCCCTTGATTTGCATGCACTATCTTGTTTCGAGCTTGGTGTGAAGAAATTTGGAAATACCCTGAACTCTGGTTGTGCTGTTGTGGAATTTGAATATGATTCCTCTATGTCATGATGTACATTAAAGATTGGGCAATGAAAGCTGAACGCTAACAAATTCACAATGTCTCATTCCATAGGATTGAATTCAAAGAATGTCAGCAGAGATGGAGAAGATTTGAGTAGTTCAGGTAGCAAGTTATCATCATCTTCTGTGCTCCAAACTCCTCGAAGTGAGGGGGAGATCTTGCAGTCATCGAATTTGAAGACTTTTACCTACAGTGAGTTGAAGAGTGCTACAAGAAACTTTAGACCAGATAGTGTGGTAGGAGAAGGTGGCTTTGGTTCCGTTTTCAAAGGGTGGATTGACGAGCATACGAATAAAGCCACGAAACCTGGTATGGGCTTGGTGATTGCTGTGAAGAGGCTTAACCAAGAAGGTCTCCAGGGTCATAAAGAATGGCTAGTAAGAAATATAAATTTTTATCTTCTTCGTTTGATGGAACAAAGTCTATGATCAAATATCTATATTCTGGTTAGAGTTGTTATATTCCTTCAAGGATGTTTTGGTTTCGTGGAAGAAAACAATTACTAGAAGTTCTACTTCAGATGGTGCTATTGCTAATCTTGTGTCTTCAAAAAATAATAGATCTATAAAACAGCATCAGGATCTAGCAGATTTGTTACTTGATAGAGTTTTGTTTAACAACTAATACAGTAAGTTGATTTTATTCGTGCTTTCGAGCATGCAGACTGAAATCAACTACCTTGGACAACTGCGCCATCCTCATCTTGTTAAACTGATTGGTTACTGCTTAGAAGATGAGCATCGACTATTGGTTTATGAGTTCATGACTATGGGTAG
>JANJEY010000005.1:76221344-76240167 GCA_024703695.1 Erythroxylum cataractarum
CTACCTCATTCTTGTGTTAGGTAAAACCAAACCAATCCATATGTACACTGACTATGAAATGGTGCGTCTACAATTAGCGGTACACCATATTATTTCTATTGTTTATAACAAGAAAGAATTTAAAGTAAATAACCAATTGACATAATCTTAAAATTATTGAAATGGTATTTGGATATTGGGTAATTAATTAATTGAGTATAATAATAATTCAGTTGCGATCTTGTGAAAAAGACGAATAGGAAGTTTTGTAAATTGTAAATTCTATATCTCTAAGTTGTCTTTAATTTTTATCCCAAAATTAGTCCATCTCATTAGGAATTAAAGTCTCTTGCATATAAACCTTTGTTTGTCCTAAAATTAGTCCATCCAATAGCCTTTGCATATTCAAAATCTAATTCTCTTATTATTCCATTTTTATCTCATTTATAATACTTTGGCATTAACTCTTCGAATAAGTGTGAAAGTTTTTCGGTTCATCTTAATGAAAAAAATTACTCATCTTATGCATTATATTTCAAGATATTTATTAAAGGCATGGATTTATGAAGATATGACAATGGCAATAATAATATTCCTGAAAAAAAAAGAATAAAGATGAAATGAAGTTAAGGATGCTTAAGTTATGACTTGAATTTTTGGTTTCATTAAGCCATCACCTTAAATATTTGAACGGTACGTTGATTTTAAATTTAGCATGAATTTACTACTCTCCAATAGGAAAGTCTATCTATTTCTGAATTATACTCTAGTTTCATGAATATTTACTTCTTTAGGCTTAATATAAAGAGTTAAAGATATTATTTATAATGCATTGCCTCATGAAGGACTTAGTGTTAGCACTACTAATTTTGTTCATGAAATTACTAAAGGATTAATTTCTCACAAAACTAATATCTTCTTTTTTTGTTACAGATAAATGGAAAGAAGTTCAACTACTCTTGATCAAACTGCTTAAGAAGATATAATGATCCAGCTTGAGCTCATGCTGCATTGGTCCCAAATATGAAGAATCATATGATTTGCTTGTTTTGTAACAAACATTTTAAAGATGGAGGAATCACCTGATTGAAAAAATATTTATTTGGGGTTAATGGAGATGTAAAATCCTGTAAAAAAGTAAGTTATGATGTGAAGTGACAAATGAAAGCATTGCTTCAAGAATATTAACATAAGAAAGATAGAAGAGAAATGTTGAATTTTGAAATTGGTGGTGAAAGTTTGTTTTTTGGTTTCCGTGATGATTGTGAAATTGTTAAAGGTGGTAGTATCTTAGGCCCTTGAAGAAGTACCTGGACCTGATGTGAAGAAAAGAAGAAGACAGACTAGTTTTTTTGCACCACGAACAACTCCTTTAACCCAACTTTCAATTCGTCATGCAATGCAATCAAAAGATGCAACTCATAATGTCGATATGGCTGTAGCTAAATGGTGGTATGATATAGGTTCATCATTCAATGCTTCTTAGTCTTATTAATATCAACCTATGATGGATGCAATAGTCTCTTATAGTCTGAGATACAAAGGTCCTTCGATTGATGACTTAAGAGGTATATTTTTGAGTTATTATGTTTATGAAATTATAAGTTATTTGACAGAAAGGAGAGTGAATTGAGCTATTTATGGATGATCAATCATGTGTGATGGTTGCACAAAAATGAGACAAGAGTCTATTATTATTATTTTGGTTTATTCTATAAATGACTATATGTTTTTGAATTTTATTGATACATTTAGCCTTATTAGGAATACTGAGACTTTGTTTGCGATATTTGATAAAGTTATGAATGAAGTAGGGTTAGAAAATATTGTTCAATTTATTAATGATAACGATTCCGCTTATAAAGCGGCATTAAAAAAGGTTGCAAAATAAGTATAATTATTTTTTTGGACAATTTGTGTTGCATATTACATTGACCTAATGCTGGAGAATATAGGGGATCCTTGGTATTTTCCTATTATTGATGAGACAATGTAAAAAGCTAAAAGTTCATCTATAATCATGTATGAGTATTGAATTTAATGAAAAAGGAATTTACAAATAGTAGGAATTTGTGTCATCCTACTATGACAATATTTGCAACAAATTTCTTATCACTTCAGTCTTTTGTTATGATGAAGAACGAGTTAAGATAAATGTTTACAAGTAATAATAAGTGGATTACATCTCAGCATGCTATGTCTAATGCTGGAGTGGAGGTTTGTAAAATTATACTGAAAGATAGAAAATTTTAGACTCAATGCTAATTTGTTATCCGAGTTTGTGAGTCTTTGGTGAGGGTGCTTCACTTGGCTTGTAGTAAAGAAAAGCCAACAATTACTTATTTTTTTTATGTCATAGAGAAAACGGAGCAAGCAACCAAGGCTACTTTGAAACATTGACCTTCTTTGTACATACCATATCTTTCAATCATTAATGAAATAAGAGAAAGACAACTTTTTTCTCCATTGTATGCAGCTGAAGCATTTTTGAATCTTAGTGTGTATTTTAGATTGGATCTTACTAAACAAGCTGAAGTTAATAGAGGAATGTTTTTAGCTATTACAACAATTGTTGACATTAACGCCATACAAAATCTCATAAGCTTAAAAATGGAGCTTTTTAAGTTGTCTTATATGGATTTTGGAATGTCAATTGCTATTTGACAAAGAGAAAAACTTTTTCCAGATATTAGTTGTTTCCTTTTTCTTATTTGTTGAAAATTAATTGTCACTTTATTTTATTTATAATGCTACTTTTATTATCTTACGACTTACAATTTCTTGATAGTATCAATTCAGAAATGGTGTTCTATAATTAAAAATGTTTACAATTCAGATTTTAAGTCAACGTGTGAGTGCAACAGATTGTAAACGAAACTGGAGCACATTTGAATTTATTCACTACGAGAAAATTAATGAATTGGAGCATAAGAAATTAAATGACTTAGTTTTTGCTAGTTACAATTTAATGTTTCAGGAAATGTATGTTATTATTATTATTAATTTCGATGTAATTTCTTATAATTTTCTAATAATTAAATTTTATTTTTTACTAGGAGTCTTAATAGTAAAAGTAGTTCAACTAATCCAATTTTTATTGATAATATTAATCTTTTAGTGGACTGGGTTTCTAAAGAACCAAATTTGGTAGATGTTAATAACTTGGAAGATAATCTTGGATGAGAAAGCATTGACCTATCATTTGGTGAATTAAATTTGAAGGATAATGATGACGAAGCTCCTCTCAATGATAAGGATTTTGTAATAAATGATAACTGAGGTTAGTGCAGTTACAACGGATATCCTCCCGTAGATGATTGAATTTTGTTTTAAGTTTTTGTTTTTCCTTTTCTTTTAATTTTACTTATATTTAATATTTATGTTAAATTCTATATATGTAATGTAATGTAAATATTTTTGTTTCAGGTTTAACTTCTACTTGATTGTTTCGTCATCATAAACTCTTGTTGTAAATTATAATTGTTTGAGAGATAAGGATATTTATTATTCTTTTTATTAGATGTTTTGGTGTAATTGTTATTTAATAAAATGATGAAATTGTATTATTGTAATATTTTAAATACTTTATATTGTTCTGGATTTCATATTTGTATAATTATTATTGTCTTTTTTATATTAGTTGTGGTGTTTATTTATATGTCAAATATTTAAAAATTATTGTTATTTCATATTAATTGTGATTATTATAATTTTTGGAGATATGAATGATGTAAACTTGTAAAGTATACAGTACAATATACCAATAAGTTATTTTGCAAATTTTAAAAAAATTCAAGGACTATTTAGTAAATTTAAAAAAGTATTCAAAATAATATCCAATAGTGATTGATACTGATATAGTATCGTACCAGAACCTAATCTGGTATGGTGTTCGCAACTTTGATTAAGGCTCAACTATTATAGATAAAACGATGTTGTTTTATGTTGAAAACATTATCTTTTTGTACCTTTAGTTAAAAATTTGGTTGGAATGCATAAGTAGGTTTAGGCTAGAGCTTGGGTTTGTTGCCTTAATCCCTATTGGACCCTGGATTGGGCTTACGTCTTATTAGGGCAAGGTCGGGTCGGTTCAGGTCGAGCCAAGCTCATCTCTAATTTTGTTTGATAATGCTACTTACGGAAAATGTTGTATAAAAATGTTATTAAAACCAAGTTATATGAATAACGCAAATTTGATAGGGTATACTGTAATTAACAATATGATAACATTCATTAAAATAATTTAATAAATATTTAACTAATAAATTGGTTATTTTTAAACAATGAAAATTATTAAAATAAATTAAAGTGAAAAACTAAAACTAAAAATTAAAAATTAAAAATTGAACTAAAAATTTAATTAGTTTAAAAATTTTACAAATAAACTAATCTAATTAATTGAATTTTTTAATTATTTATCAAAATAGAACAAAATCCTCTGGTGCCATGTTCTTCTTCCTCTCTGTGCATTGCAAGGAAGAGGAAAACTGACTCAGGAGAAACTAGACAAGTCCTTTCAACAATTGAAAAAAGTATCATTGAGCTGCTCTTTACTTGGTGTTAAATGTTACAGTGTTAAATACTTGGTGGTAATACTAAGCTGCTCTTTAGGGTAGCTCAAGATATGAGCGAAGATTAATTTAAGCGTAGTAATTTATAGAGATATCACCGACAATTCAACCCACCCAAAACATCTAATGGGTTAATAAAAAACTACAATCTTTCAAAGAGATTCTTATTTGTCCAGACTTTTTGGATTCTCTTTTGCATTTAAAAGGTGGAATCGCCCACCCTAGGTGCCCCCACACCCTGGCTCGACAGAGTTGTGAGGGGGTAAATCACGGTTTAACCTCACTTAAGTTATTAGTAAGGCGGTCGTTTTTTCTCGGAGCGCACAAGAAGCCACATTATTAGATGAACTCCCACACTGCCGTTGTCGAGACTCGAACCTGAGACCTTTACACTCAACTTCTTTGCTAATAACCAGTTAAGCTATCCGTGCGGGCAAATCATGATTTTGGATTCTCATGAAAGGGAACAGAGGCGAGTGATAAGTTTAAGAAACAACAAATCACTACATAAAGACGCAAAAATAGGTACAAATCTGTGTAAGACATGTATTTTTTATGATTTAAAATTTAATTTTTAAAATTATCAAATTTTCAAAAGTAACTTTTTAAACTTTGGTTAAAAATTACCCTAGTCCGTTCTTAGGTCGGACAATAAGCGGTTGGAGAAGGACAATTACTCATTCTTATTCTTAAATCAGCATTCTTAAGACCAAAGAGTGGGGTATAAAAGAGAGGAAAGCTCTTCGTTCCTGGTTGTCTATAGCTGGATTCTCCGAAACTACATAAATCCTTAGTTAGAATGTGATTTCTACTCAGCACATTTTGAGAAGAGCTGTTCTTTGGAGAGCACAATACAACGAAAGTTATAAGTTGTGTTCGAGAGAGTTATTGTCTCTATTAAACACGAATTAATTAAATATTACTTTCATAATGATTTAATTTATTTTTAAATCAGATTCGAACTGATTAAAATAATAATTTTAAAGTTAAATTTAATTATTTTAAATCAAGTTTAAAAATTAACTTAATGACATTTGATTAGATATTTATACTCAATTTCTTGCTGTTATTTTTAATTGAAATTTTAAAAAAGTTTTTTAAATAAAATTTTTAAAAATAAGAGAATTTTTATAAATTTGTTTAAATTATAAAAAAGTTTATCTCTTTGTATTTTTATTTTTATTAACATGCTTGGAACAGCTTTCGAGACCAATGTTTCTTATTCCTTTATCAGTCTGAATTGCTGAGTTACACGTTCAGCAAGCTTTAGTGCCTTTAACAATTGGTAACGCTATTTAAAAAAGAAAAACAATTGGTAACGCTCTGGTCCTTTTCTAAGTTACCCAAAGACTGTCTTTCGGCCTTAAGGGGCATAAGACGTTGCGTAGGGTTAAATTTGGGCCTCTTTATTAGGGCCAGCCCAGTCTATGGATTGATCGGCTTCAAACCGCAGGCTTGATTTCTATTATGCCCAGTCATTTTTTAAAATTAAAAGTATAAAACAATGACTTTGTTTTTAACAAAAGGATGTTATTTTATTTCAGAAGATTGACGCAACTATTTTTTAAAAAATTAAAAATACAAAACAACCTTATTTTGTGTTGGAGAGTTAGGCCTTGGTTCGGCTAAATCGACCCTAGAAAATTAAGCTCGAGGCTTGACTCGAGGCCGAATCAATCCAACTTAGCTTATTGACTTTGGATCAAACATCTCTAGACTGTAGATATTTTATATTAATTAATTTAACAATAAAGGCCGGGCTTGGCTGCTTTGAGGCCTAATCACAAGCCCGACTAGTGCATGTATATGAACATGTCCCAAAGTCTCTTTCAGTGCCTTTTTTAATTAAAAATTAAAAAATGACATCGTCTATTGAAAAACTTTTATGGTTAGAATTAGATAACTTAAGCTCGAGTTTGATTGAAAAATAACAAAACCCTAGGTCAATATGAACTAGACTGGTTGCTTTTAAGTTGGACCTGAGCTTATTTGCCAAACTTAGTTTCATATATTTAGAATTAACAATAAATTAACAAAGACTAAATGCCATTTTTGTTATTTTAATAAAACAAAATGAAACATCAATAAAAAATAGATTTGCCCAATTTGTAAAGTCGAGGTTATGCTTGATAATTAGGCTCGATTCTGACTTAACTTAAGATCACATTATACTAAGTTTTAAGTCAGTTTAAGTTGGTCAGATTTTTTTTAATTTTAAGTTTTGAATTATCTCTATTTCGAGCGTAATTTTAGAAAAGTAACATGGTTTTAAAAAATAATATTATTTTAAATTTTTATATTAAAAATTATTAAATTCGATTAAGAGTTGGGTTGCGGTTCACTGCAATCTTCAAACAAAATGTCATATCTACATATGAGTTTATCGAAAATAATCTCTCTATTACATAATCTAAATTTCACTTCACTGCGAAAATTGGAACCAGAGGTAAAGATGAAGATTAGGAACTTGACTTGAAAAGTTACGTAGACCAGCAAATTTTTGCCAACGGAGATCAGGCAGCATATCTGTCCACATGACTACGTTGTCCGAAAGTTCCATTCCCATACAACACAAACCAATTAATTAATAACAGAACCAATCGTTTAGCAACACATGTCAATCCTGTTATTTTAAACACAGCTAAGCAGCAAGTGTGCGACGCCCAAACAGTGTCTGGCCGGCTAGTTTGATCAGCCGACACTCGACAGCCAGCCTAGGCCCTCTTGCTTAGGCGCGTCAACCAAAGCGCGTGGGCCAACAAGGCTTGGTGTACGCAAATCTCTCCCCATTTTTGACTTCAAACCATCGAGACCAAAACATGTATTTATTTTGTCTTTAATTTTTATTTTCTCTTACAAAACTGAATCTCTCTCTCTCTATATATATAAACATACCAACCTCTGCCTCTCTCTTTTCTTTGTACCATTTGGGGTCTGCATCTACTGCTCTAGAGAAAAGAAGAGTCCGTGTTTGGATAGGGTTTGTTTCGTAGAGAGATGGCTTCTGACGATCCCAAACAGCAAACCGGCGGTGGTTTCTTCGCCTCCATCGCTTCCAGTTTGTCCAATTTCGGCAGCGCCATGAGCAGATCGGTTAACGGGTATTGAGTTATTGAGATCTGTTTTATCTTTTTTGATCCTTTAGCTGTTTCGATTTTGTGTGAAATGGGTCCGTGTACATTGCTTATAATTTCGTTTCGTTTTGGCGTTATCGATTTGGTTTTTGGTTTAAGTAACTCCCGGTTGGTTGATCCGTCATTGATTGTTACTCTGTTTTGCTTTAATTCACAATTACCGCCCCTGTTAAGAGGTCCTAATATAAGATTGTTTTCTGCAATAGTGAACGCTCTTGATGTGATGTACTTTTACGAACGGATTTATTGTTCCTTTTTTGCTATTGAAGAAGGAATGACACGTTATGGAAATCTTATCTGGGTGGTTTTGTTTCGCAGTTTAGTTGGGTACGAAGGATTAGAAGTTATCAATCCAGAAGGAGGAACAGAAGATGCCGAAGAGGAAGCAAAGAGAGGAAGATGGAAGCAGGAGGTAAGCTACATACTTGGTTTTGTATGGTTTCAAATTGAACAAGAATAGAAACAGTAATAACAAACAGTTGGCGGTTTGTAATGTTGGCTCAATCTGATCGTTGTTGTCAGTTGCATTTTCAGACAAAAATTGCAGGTTTTCCCAAAGTTCAAAAATGTTTACATGCTTGGTATTTTAGTTCCAGATAGATGCTTGTTGTTTGCTTGAGTTTAGGATGTGAAAAATGTCTTTCTGTACTTAGGTGTAGTTAAAGGATCAACTATTCTTATAATTGGAGAAAAATCTTTGAAGACGTGCTTCTTAGCATTTGCATCTGAATTTGCGTGTTCAGTTTCTAAGTCTCATGCTTTCTCCAGGATCGAGACAGTTACTGGAAGATGATGCAGAAGTATATAGGATCTGATGTCACATCGATGGTGACGCTTCCTGTTCTCATTTTTGAGCCAATGTCAATGCTGCAGAAAATGGCAGAGGTTATTCCATTGTAGCAAATTTTGTGTTCAAGTTCTTGGTTCTGCTGTTCAACAAAAATCTAAAAGTTGTATTCAGTGGTGTAAATGTTACGTATACTTTGTTTGTCACAGTTGATGGAATACTCCTACCTGCTAGATCTTGCTGATGAATGTGAGGATCCCTACTTGCGCTTGGTGTATGTTGGTGAGAGCTCTCTTGCCTCTCTCTCTCTCTCTCTCTCTCTCTCTCTCTGAAGTGGCCTAACTGTGTATCTCATTACAGCATCATTTTTTATATCTGTTTACTATGCCTATCAACGCACTTGGAAGCCATTTAATCCTATTCTCGGTGAGACTTATGAACTGAGCAATCATGGAAACCTTACATTTATATCAGAGCAGGTGAGTGCTGTGGGCAAACTTTCCCAATTATCAGTTATCTTTAGCTTTTTTTTATTCATTCTTAGATTCAAATTATATAGCTGAAGTCTTCTGATATCTTAAATATTGATTAATGTGATAATTTTCTCTTTTCTGAATCTTCTCTTCTTACAGGTAAGTCATCATCCTCCAATAAGTGCTGGACACGCTGAAAATGAGCATTTCACTTATGATATAACTTCAAAGGTCAAAACTAAGTTTTTGGGGAACTCAATTGAGATTTATCCTCTTGGAAGGTAAAAGGGTCTCTGTTAATGTTTTGCTTTAGATTTTGGAAGTTTTGGATATAATGTCATACAATTCCTGTTTTCTATAGCACTGCTTCTGCTGTCTATATTTCCTTTTTTCTTTTATGGGTAGAAGATAGAGAGGGAATAAGAAAATATTTCTGCTATTAATTTATTGGAGATTATAGCCATTATTATCAACTCTTAGCAACCAGGATAGTTTTAAAAGGTTTGGGACTTGAAATAAACTGTCCATTGAGTCTATTTCATGTCATGGCTTGAAGAAATTTGGAAGTCCGTGGTTCTTTTTTTTTTCCATGTTTGAATTTATTCTGCAATCTTGCTGGAAGAAAAGAGAAATTGTATATTGTGCTGTTTGGTGCCATTGTAGACTGCATGTCATTCCTGTGACTAATCATGAGTACTTAAAATTGTCATAAGTTGTTTGATTTGTTGAAGAACTTTGGTCTTGCATATACCATATTGACTGCTATAATATTTTGATACTGATTAATGATATTCTAATTTTGTTGATTCGGCATTTGTCATTGTTGATATAAGTTTTCCAACTTTCTCATGACTGTAAAAGTTTGAGATTTTCCACCTCTTTGAAGATTCCTCTACACACATATTTAAAATATTGGACATACCTTTCATGTGAATAACCCATTTGTGCCTGTTTTTTCATTTCATTGAAGGCAACTTAATTTTGGTTTTTACTTTTGAATTAATTAAAATTTTGTATGTAGGACACGTGTGACCCTCAAAAGAGATGGTGTAGTACTTGATTTGGTGCCTCCTCTAACAAAAGTTAGCAACTTAATATTTGGACGAACTTGGATTGACTCTCCTGGAGAGATGGTCCTGACAAACATGACCACAGGGGACAAAGTTGTGTTATACTTTCAACCTTGCGGTTGGTTTGGGTATGAGCTTTCCTTTCTGATAGTTCCTGCATATTTTTTTGTGGCCTGTGTTTATAATTGTTACTGGTTTTGATACACTGTTCTCATGCAAAGTTGTCCTGTTAGTCCTTTTGATATGCTTCTTGTACTTCACTAAAAGAATATTTCTGACTGATTATATTGTCTCTACAATTATATTCATATACTTCGGTTAATCAATTGAATCTTGACTAGATTATGTCGGTAATGCAACTCAAAGGGAGGGTTTATTTGAAAGCTCACTAACACACTTGCATTCTTTCTGATTGGCTCATCACTGCTTTCTTTTTCATTTTCCTTAACCTGTCCATATTTGTCTTCAACATATTTCAGAGCTGGTCGCTATGAGGTGGATGGCTATGTTTATAACGCTGCTGAGGAGCCTAAGATTTTGATGACTGGAAAGTGGAACGAGGCAATGAGTTACCAACCCTGTGATTTGGAGGGGGAACCAAGCCCAGGAACTGAGCTAAAAGAGGTTAGTTTTTAGTTTCTGCAAATCTTGTCCATGCTGTTAATCTTTTTTCTTCCTGAAGTGATTTTAAGTATTTCCATCGAGTTACCTCTCACATTAGGGTGAAAACCATACACATCTTCCAAGCTTTGTTTATGGACTGGATCCTTGTGTTCTGTACTTATGTAGCCTGTTCTACATATTTGTATCTCTAAATAGCCTGTCCGTTATTTTAGAGTGTATTATTGGGTGCTGAAATTGCTACTGGTATCTCTTTTTTGGTTAATGGACAAGGTAATCTTTTGCTGAGTAACTGTTTATATTCGGTATTTAGGGCTTTTTTTTCATAACGTTAGGGACAGCTAGTTTATATTCGCTGTAAGTGGGCATATCAAATATCTGACCCTCTGTTTCCATGGTAATTGACATGTAGCTGTCTTAATGTTGTTTGATATAAATTTGGCCATTTCTAACATTAGCATCTTGCAGGTTTGGAGAGTTGCAGATGCTCCAAAAAATGATAAGTATCAATATACTTATTTTGCACACAAGATAAACAGCTTTGACACTGCTCCTAAGAAGTTATTGGCATCAGATTCTCGGTTACGTCCAGATAGATATGCTCTTGAAATGGGTGATATGTCCAAAGCTGGTCATGAGAAAAGCAGGTCTATCTCTCTCTACCCACTTCTATTGATTCATGGTTCTCTGTGTGATTATTCTGTCTATAGCATTTCATTAACTTGGGGCCAGTAGGACCATAGAGCACTGTATGTTGATTGTCTGCTAAATTACACTGGAAAATACGAGACAAATGATTTCGGTTTCAAAAGTTAGCCGGGTTAAACCTAAGGTTGGAGCATGAATGTTTCAAGCATGACTAAAGATCTTATTTACCTTTGTTTCAGTTTGGAGGAAAGACAGAGAGCCGAAAAAAGAAACCGGGAGGCTAAAGGGCAACAGTTTACACCTAGGTGGTTCGATCAAACCAGTGATATTCATCCAACACCTTGGGGCGACTTAGAAGTGTACCAGTTCAATGGAAAGTATAATCAACATCGTGGTGCCATAGATACTTCAGACAACATAGAACAGACTGACATTCAATCAATAGAATTCAACCCTTGGCAATACGAGGTTGGCTGCTAAATGAGAATGATCTCATTTATATACGCCTGTATCATATTGGTTAATTGTTTTTAAATCATTGTCTAATAGTGTTTACTTGTGAGGATCATGGTGACAGTATTTTGAATCCATTTTGCAGTTTTGTTTGGTTTTGATTTCATTTTGTTCCCAAGTATGATCTTTGAAATTGAGAACTTTGTTAATTGTTGTAGGGTTACTGAAATCTTGGAATGATTTTCCAAATAGCTGAAACATATGTACAAAACAAAAGATGAATAGGTTATAGAAAGTATATTTCTTTGATGCTTGCACTGCACTTAAAAGGCATAAGTTCTTGGAGGAATTGCTTTTCTGGACAGGGTACAAGTTCCTGTCACTGTTCTCCATGCTTTGTGGAGCCGATGGAGCATAAGTTCCAAACATGTTAGATAGATAAAGAATAAGCGTTGAAAGGCTCTCTTTTTATACCTTATCCTAAGCAGAACTCCAAAATTGGCATCTTCACTAAATTGGTGTCTAAAACCTTGCTGTTACGTTCGTTGCACCTGTCGTCCAAGGAACTTGGAACATGTACAGAGCAAGTAATTATCTTGTTCTTGGATGTTGTTAGAAAACTGAGAGTTCAAACCTTTTAAATCACGGATTAGGCTCCTATATTGGAATATAATTATGATTTATTTTAAATTAACAACGACTACAACAATTTCTAGTAAAAATTTTACTGATAAGCAAGATTCGGAGATGTGTAATTTATCCGTAATTAATAGAGAAATGACCCACATGAATAATAATTTTAACTGAAATATAAAAAAGGACTCGAATTTGTACTATCATAATCGAGATTTCTTATATCTATAGAAGATTTCTCATCTAGCTAATAATCTTGATTAGATTAAGATTTTTAAGTATAAAATTTAAGAAAAAATAAAAAATAAATGATATAAAGGATCATAAATATTATTTTTAAAATTAAAAAATTAATTGTTTATTTAAAATAATTAAAAACTATTCATATCTACTTATTTCTTCTGTGTCTTTGCACCATTATTTTGCATGTCACATTTACATGTAGGTTTACTAGAAACAGTTCTCTCTACTATATAGAAATAAGGTTACGTATTATCAAACTTTTCTAAACCCTGTTTCATTGCAGAATTTTAAATTGGATGCGATAATAATACAATTCTTCAGTTATGAAATTTTCTTAATTCTATCTGTTTTGAATTACGAATTTATAAGTAATAATAATAAATTTATTTAATACTAATTCGTTAGAAACTAAACAATATTATAAAAATAAGAACACGGAAATTAGCGAAGCAGTATCAATGTCAACTTTTACATTCACATTCACAAAACAAGCCAGGTCAGCTGTCCACGTGGGCTCAAAAGTCAACCTTTATAAAACAATCTTAGACTTGAAAATATCGTCGCTTTAGCGTCTCTTTGCTCTTTAGTCTTTACGCCAATCATAACAGCCACATGTGTCTTGCTGATTCGCTGACTCTTAAGGTTACGGTCAAATGGCGACGAAGTGGAGAAGGTTTCGGGCTAGAGCCGCCAACCTTGGCACCAAAAGGATAGACGGGACTGATGATCTATTAGTTTAGTGTGAGTTAAAAGAGTTCTTGTCTCTCTCTCTTTTTGCTCTTTTTGTCTAAAAATTTCTCCGACAAATTAGTCTTGACTTCTCTCTGTCTCTTCTTGTTATTGTTCGTCTGTTCATGTAGTAGTTAAGGTTTTGGTTCTCTGTTTAGTTTGCTGTCAGTTGATTCATTTTCGAAGCTGTCAATGGTTTTTAGTTGACTTTGAGTAGAATCGACGAGTTGGGTCTTGCAAAGTTCTGAACTTTACTTGCAAAGATGGGATTTTTGTTTGAGAAAGATGGGATTTCTTTGTTTTCTCTATTTAGTTAAAGAAAAGCTTGAAGCTTTGTGTTTATTGGTTCTTGGGTTCTTCTTGTTTTTTATTTCTATTATTTTTTTATAAAGCAGAGTTGGCACTTAAATCATAGGCTGTGCTTGTCTTCTTCTTTTGGGGCGAAGCTATTCTCATTCACTGGAAGTTGGGTTCTTTGAAGCATTTGCAATTCTTGTCTCAGAAGCTGGGGAATTATGGATCCACGCTTCAGAGGTTATTCGAGTTCGATGAACGGAATCCAATTCAGGAGCCAACCTCTGTCTGTTCTACCAAATAAGAATCTTGTCTCTGGAAACAGATTCGAGAATAGTTTTGTAGATCACAGTTTCAGAGAGTTTCAAAGCTCTCCACCTGATGCGGGACCAAGTAATGCAACACCTTACTCGAATGTAACCCAAGAAGAAGATTCTCCTGAAGATTGTGATTTTTCTGATACTGTTTTGAAGTACATAAGCGAGATGCTTATGGAAGAAGATATGGAGGATAAGACTTGCATGCTTCAAGACTCTTTGGGTCTTCAAGCTGCAGAGAAATCCTTCTATGAGGTTTTAGGCAAGAAGTACCCTCCGTCTCCAGAGCCTAACCAAGCCTTTTCCAATCAAACTGGTGAGACTGTTTGTGATAGTTTCAGTTCTAACTGCAGTCCTAGTGTTAGTAGTAAGATCAGTGATGGCTATTTAGATGATAGTTTATGGATTGTGAACCCAAAACATAAGGATTTGTTACAATCACGAACTTTTCGTGCTCCTAGTGTAGTATCACAATCATCTTACAGCTCTTCAAATAGTTTAGCTACCAGTGGGGATGGTTTGGTGGATTCTCCAGGCAGCACGTTTAAAATCTCTGATTGGAGTGGCGAGAGCCAATCCATATTGCAATTCAGGAAGGGTGTAGAGGAGGCTAGCAAGTTTCTTCCTAGTGTAGACGGATTGTTTCTTAAGGCAGGGTCCAATGGGGTTTTCTCCGAGAAGTCAAAGGGAAGGCTTAGTGAGGTTGCTATCAAGTTAGAGAAAAGGGATGATAGGGATATGTTACCTTGTGAGTCGAGAGGAAGGAAGAATCCGCACAGAGGTGATGAAGATACAAAAGAAGAGAGGAGTAGTAAACAACAGGCCACTTATGCAGAATCTGATCTGCGATCAGATGCATATGATAGAATGCTGCTTTATTCTGCTGGAGAAGGTAAGTCAGACTTGACAGCTCTTTGTGAAACCTTCAAGAACGCTGGATTAAAAAATGACCAGAATGGACAGTCAAAGGGTTCTAATGGTGGAAAGGGTTCTGGTAAGAAACGCGGTGTGAAGAAGAAAGTGGTGGATCTAAGAACTCTAATGATTAGTTGTGCACAAGCTGTTGCTGCTGATGATTCCAGGAGGGCAAGTGAATTGTTAAAGGAGATTAGGCAACATTCCTTTCCTTTTGGGGATGGAAATCAGAGATTAGCTCATTGCTTTGCTAATGGTCTTGAAGCACGTTTAGCAGGAACTGGTAGTCAGATTTATAAAGGCCTTGTAAGTAAGAGAACAACCGCTGCAGATATCTTGAAAGCTTATCATCTTGTTCTTGCTGCGTGCCCTTTCAGAAAGCTCACCAATTTTGTCAGCAACAGGACAATAATGAATATTTCAGAAAATTCAGCCAAGGTTCATGTTATAGATTTTGGAGTTTATTATGGTTTTCAGTGGCCTACACTTATTCAACGACTGTCATGGAGATCAGGCGGGCCACCGAAGCTTAGAATTACTGGAATAGATTTTCCCCAGCCAGGCTTTCGACCGGCGGAGCGAGTTGAAGAAACAGGCCGCCGCTTAGCAGATTATGCCAAGAAGTTCAATGTCCCATTTCAGTACAATGCTATAGCCAAAAAATGGGAAACAATACAACTTGAGGAACTGAAGATTGATAAGGATGAGATTGTTGTTGTTACCTGCTTCTATCGGGCTAAGAACTTACTCGATGAGACAGTTTCAGTTGACAGCCCAAGAAATATGGTTCTTAATTTCATAAGGAAGATTAATCCTACTATTTTCATCCATGGAATTGTAAATGGGGCCTATAATGCTCCCTTCTTTGTTACTCGATTCCGAGAGGCTTTGTTTCATTTTTCTGCATTATTTGATATGCTGGAAACTATTGTCCCTCGTGAGAATCCTCAGAGGATGTTGATTGAGAAGGAGATCTTTGGTAGGGAGGCCATGAATGTTATAGCTTGTGAGGGCTGGGAGAGAGTGGAGAGGCCAGAAACATATAAGCAATGGCAGGTTCGTTGCCTGAGGGCAGGGTTTGTGCAGGAACCTTTTGACCGGGAGCTATTGAAGGTTGCATATGATAAACTTAGGCATCTTTACCACAGAGACTTTCTAATTGATGAAGATGGCCAGTGGCTGTTGCAAGGATGGAAGGGTCGAATCATTTACACTCTTTCTGCTTGGAGACCTACACAGAAAGCTTGAGTGCAGGACTCACCAATATTTCTGAGAGAGAAATGTAAGAAAATGGTGTTCAGGTTCTTCTATAATCCATCTGCACCATCTGCTCTTCACAACTGTATATTGTTTTCCTGGCGATTGCAAGGGGCTTGCTTACTCTCTCAGCTGACATGACACTGATTTTCAGAAACCGACTTCTGAGAGAAAGCTTTAACCATGTGTACTTAACACCTCTAGTTGTAGTTTCTCTGCAGTTCACATAATGTTGAAATGTTTGGTCTATCATGTATTACTTCAGGTTAAGCAAAGAAGAAGGATTTTTCTGATCACGATCATGTTTTTAGTCCGATATGCAGATTTAGCAAATCTAAAGTATTGTAATAGTGCGATGATTACTGTTCACATTCCTATTGTAAATGGAAAAAAGAAGCTTCACTAATTTCTTCTCAGCTTTTCCTTCTTTCAAGAACAAGCACAAGCACAAGCCTGCATAACTTGAAAGTAGTGTACAATATGGTCTTTTATCAGCTGAGCATATGCTATTGAACAACTATCCAGTTCTCTTTCCCCTGTGCAAACTTGGAAAGGGTACATCGATATGTTAGGAAAAGCAGAACCAATAGTCTTTTTCGAAACAATCCCATGTCTCTAGAGCTCTTCCTGTCTCTTGTCTACTTGCTTCTTAACCACCTACAAGGGGACTTGAACAATGGTCCATCCACCTGCTAACTCCTCTGTTATCCAATCTCGTGTCTTGAAAAATCCAATTTACTACGTAAACCACTCTCCCTTTCTCTGTCCATTAAGTGGGGACCTTTGAATTCCATTTCTTTATTTGAGTTCTTTTCTGTTTTCCAAGTCAAAGACTAGCTGATAGGCAATTTCTGTATTATGTTTGATAACGGCTGATAGGCAATTTCTGTATTATGTTTGATAACGATACAAGAACCTGAAATATACAACACACCCGAATCGTGCTCGCTTGTCAAGGAAATCTCTTTCTCTGATCAAAAGATTCCATAGTTGCTCAACTTACTACATAGTTGGCGTTTACCCTTTGGTGCTCAGGGTATCCATTAGCTTTGCCACCGAACATTGTTATTCTATGTTTTATCACATCTTCTATGTGGTCAATTGTCGGAACTGAAGCCAAAAGCTGAAATATAAAAATATATCCATCTCTTATTGGCCCGATGATCTCTAAAATAGTGCTCTTTCTACCGAATTCCAAAGCCATTAGGAGTTGAGATTTGATAATGGTGGTCCTATCTCTACAATGGCGATGTATTATTGAGATGTAGACAAGGAAGTAGAAGAAATTCCATTGAAATGATTCGTAGAACAAAGTAAGCCACTCACTCAAAGGCACCACCACTGTTGAAGGAAGGTGCTTTTCGAATGGGGACCAATATCATGGTCAGATTCACTATGTTGTACATTTGTTTATTGCTATTCCTGCTCTTCCCAAAGCATCTTGTCCCGCTGATTCATCACTCCATTTTTTCCAAGTCGACAACACTGCCACGTGGGGTTTCATCCCCATGTTTAAATAAAACTCTGTCTCTTCAATGGTAGGGAAAAAGATGAAATCTTTCCTGCTTGTGTGAACCTACAAGAAAAACCTATGAACTGGGTAGGTAATTTGAAGGTGAATTCTGCTAATGTTTAGAAGGTGACAATGAAAAGAGACCATCTTTAATCAATCCCAAAGATCTCTTTCTTCACTTGGCATTTCCTCATCGAACCATCTTGGAGGATCAAAACCAGACCCACCTGTAACAAGCAAAATAGAACACAAATTTTCATGCTGCAAACGTTAATCAAATGTTAACATAAGATTGAAAACGAGAATAACTGTCTACCAAGTGGATTGCAACGACAGAGTCGCCAAGCAGTCAAGACTGTCCCTTTTACGAATCCGTACTTCTTGTAAGCTATCATCGAGTACTCACTACACGTCGGAACGTATCTGCAACTTCTGGGTAAAATCGGCGAGATTTCCTCTGTTTTTCACACCAATTTCATATAATTCACGAGACATTTACATAGAATTTCCAGTTTATGTAACACAAGGCTCAGAAGTGATGATGAACTGCAGTAACAGGGAAACAGAGAACACAACATACTCTTGTAAAATCTGAGAAAGGACAATGCAGCTTTAACTCCTAAACTGCTTCCTTCATCATCTGCGCAACGATAAAGCATCATTCTTTAGTTGAATTTGATTGAAAAAGAAAATAGCTTTGTAGTTGTTGTTACCTTGTGGATTGTTTTTGAGAGAGCAATTGGCGATGATTAGGCAGCGACGTGATGGGTTTCCTGTTATGTTGGTGGAAATGAACGATTTCCGATTAGGGTGCTGGATTTCCAAGTGTAATTTGGAGGACTTCAAACTCCCCACAGACAAGGGGCCGACGAGCAACATCGCAACTTTCAGGCGTCAGTTTTTTTGAGTAGCGCTTGTGGATGGGTTTGAGCTTGGACAGGATAACCTCACGTGACCATGGATGATGAATCTTGCGAAAGTGCACGTGCTACGGCAAATAGGGAACATGTGTAAGAATCTCAGACACTGACCTCAGATTGGTAACTTGGTGTCCCTCTGTTCTTATTTGTTACTTAGTGAAACAGAGTACATCATGTATGTTATAAAACCGAAACTAAACTTGAAGAATATTTGGGAGAGGAGAATTCTTCTTATAACAAAAATGGTGTATCTTACATCAAGTTCA
>JANJEY010000005.1:76240267-76257174 GCA_024703695.1 Erythroxylum cataractarum
TCCATATGTACACTGACTATGAAATGGTGCGTCTACAATTAGTGGTACACCATATTATTTCTATTTTTTATAACAATAAACAAGTTTTACTTAGAGATAATAATGGGCAAGACCCGACTCGAGATCAAATTTAACTTAATCAAGATTAATATATTAAAACGAATAATTACTTAAATCTGAACAACTCGAGTTTAACTCAATGATTATAAACATTCATTAAAACTTAATTTATATGTGTTTGAGCTATAATAAGATGCCATATATCAACATTAGAACACAAGAATCTATTTGTCAAACTAAATAGTTAGAGATTACTTGTATGCCTTTATTGTGAGATTACTATGTGTTATTAGCTTCTTGATGAACGATCATTTTTAATTGCAGGCATTGGCTAATGTTACACCAGGTTGAGATTCAATGGATCCTGGAGATGGAAGATATTGCAAATGATAAACTCCAGACACGAACATACGGGTTCCAAGGTTTCATGTTCTGCAGTGAATTTCATGATTCACTGGAATTTCAATGGAAAGTAGTGTTACTTATTCATCTAAAATTGAACATCATGAACTTCTCTATAGTTTAAGTGTCTCCTGATAAGGTTTCAGGAAATGTCTGTCATTTTCTTTTTGCAGTTTTTGCTTATCGAGATGGGTTTATACTCTTCACTGTTAATACATGTTAAAGCTACAATGATCCCAGAGCAATAGTAGAAGCAACTGGGAATCAAAAACGAGCAGTGATTTGTGAGAAGAGGGCTTTAAAATCTTTGGTAGGTGTTCCTGTTCCCTCTGGCTTTGAGGCGAGATCAAATGCCTTAAACTTTGCTTCCTCGTACTGCAGTGCCTGTTTCAGAGATCATGCACATCAATGCTTGGTTCGACTGATGACTGATCAGAATGTAAATGTCCAACGAAAAGCATAGAGGTATCAAGCAAAACGGCACTGTAATTTCTGGTTCTCTATAACTATACCTGAATGCAAACTTCTGCAACATCAGCCCTCGGAATGGTTTTCGTGTCTGTCTGCAGAAGTTCATCATCCTTTCCCACGAGCAGTTCTCGTATACCTCCATCTTTGTCTTGCAGGCCTCCAGCCCTGATTCAGCCAGAAAAGTTGGAGTCAGTTTGCAAGCTCCATATAAGATAAAAAGAAAAACACAGACAAGAAAGGAGTAAACTTTCAAGGTTAGCCACATTAGGCAAGGACTCGAAACATGTAACCTTTTTTTTCATATCAATTGTTTCCAGATAAGTTTTAGAGCCGACTCTTTATGGTTATCTCGGCCCCCCAATCAGACATGTAAATTTGCTTAATCACATTTTGGAAGAAGCTGAATAAAATGAATTATGTAGCAAAAGAGGACCTGTGTTGGTCCATATCTTACCTTATGATGGTGTAAGGAACACCAGAATCAGCCAAATACTGCTCAGCCTTTCTCTTCCAAATCTGATGGAACACAGGAAGAATTACGGTAAGCTAAAAAACACCTAAGAAGAGATACTAGAGTAGAAGACACAAAAATATAAGATGATCAAGTATCATCTTTTTCCACAGAGAGGTCAAAAAGAAAACCAGAAACACAAACTTTTTCTCGAGATACAAGGAAGGATCACAAACCAGTATATTCCCATTGCCCAAGCGGTTCAAAGGGTGATCAGGATTTGTTCCACCCATAGATCCAACCAGGACAATTTGCTTTACTCCGGAAGCCATGGCTGTTCATGTAGTGACCGATTTTAGTTCAAACATGTTAACTTGAAGAAATGAAAGTATAAATCAATAAGGAGAAGGGAAGGAACTCTCACCAGCATCTATTTGATTTTTCTGACCAATCCAGTCAACCTAAATCCGCAATGGCATCAAATCGATGTCAGCAAAACGAAAACCTACGATGTTTAATGATTCAATAACCAGGAATACACGAATTACTTGTTCAGGAAAAGCACCATCCTCATAATAAAACTCAGGTCTTCCTCCTTGGGATGGATCAAAACCAGGCTTCATCTTTGGCACTGCACTTGTGAGTATAATCAGAGTATCAATTCCTTGGACAGCTGGGATGATGCTTTCGGCATCTCTTATATCCCCAACGAAGACATCTTCTGCTCCACCGATTTTCTCCTTACTCTCTTGAGTTCTCACTAAACCTCTTGCAACATATTGGTCAGATCTCTCCTTCAATTTCTTATAAACAATTGAACCTGCAGAGATTTCAATTAACAAAAAGCCAATCAATACCAAGCTTTGATGAAGGCAGAACAGATTAAACAATACTTCCATTGCCTTTACATATCTGCAGTAAAAGAAAAGGCTATAAACTTGCAACCATAAAAGTATATCATCCCTACCCTACATATCGTAAGGCAACGAAAACTTCTTAGAAACTAATGATTAACCGAAGCAAAC
Source organism: Erythroxylum cataractarum (assembly GCA_024703695.1). Classification (NCBI taxonomy): domain Eukaryota; kingdom Viridiplantae; phylum Streptophyta; class Magnoliopsida; order Malpighiales; family Erythroxylaceae; genus Erythroxylum; species Erythroxylum cataractarum. Next base: position 76,242,677 of record JANJEY010000005.1, read on the forward strand.
CTCGAAACTGTCGTTGAAGCTTGCGAAAGGAAATTCCCAATCACAACTCACAAATTGCATTAGAACAAGACAAACATCAAGAACTTTCCATAATTGTTCATGGTAGACAGAAAAACACACATGATGAGTCAGTTAATCTTTTCAACTGCCAAAGACCAGTTGTTGTTTTAAACTTACATATATATGTCTTCAAATTCAAAACTAACTTTATCAGAAAGATTCGAACGTGGAAAGATAGAAAATTTTCTCTGCAAAGTTCCTTTAACCGGGGAAACAAAGATTAACAACTAGATAGTGATTCAATCAATGATGCATACGTGTTGATCCTATAATCTTAAACTAATTTTAACGTTCAAGCCATCCGTGAGTCCAACTACAAATGATTGAAGTCATCTACAGAAACAGAGCTTAATCCCCAGAAGACTACCACACCAATCAGGGTTTTAATCACCCATTTCATGGTAAATTGGTAACAAGTTTATTTGCATTAATCATTGGTTAATTGAGGAAAAAAAATACAATTACTGATCATCCCTTATATATAACTTATAAAGATTCAATCTGTGGCACAAAAACATAAAAAGCCCATAAAAAACAACATGAAGAAGCTGTCTCAGAACAAAACAAAGAATTAAAGAACATCTATAACATACTAAAAGGTAAGTGTGTGTCCAGTGTGCGTGTGTATGTGTGTATGTGTGTGTGAGAGAGAGAGAGAAAGAGAGGGAGGAAGCACCAGTTCTGCCACCTGCTCCGGTGACAAGGACAGTAGGTAAGCTCGCCATTGAGGCTGATACACTCAACCAACTCTACTAAAGTACCAATAATGACAGAGGAGAAGAAAAGAAGCGAAGAGAAAGTTCCGAAGATTCTGGAAGTGTCCACTTGTGTGTTAAACGCAACCGATGGTAGAGAACGTAAACGGGACACGTCTCAACGCTCCAATTGGTTAAGTAGCATTAATTTCCAGCGCACCGCCGATCTCTCTCTCTCTCTCTCTCTCTCTCTCTCGTAGCCGTCAGTCGCAGGTTGTTGTTCTGTCAACCTTATCCGGACCGTTTGTTTCAATTGCCAACCTTACCTTTCTAATGGGCCGGGTCGGGTTGCAATTGGTGGTAAAATTGGTGTTAGCTATATGGATTGGGCCGAAGAATCTTTTTGGTGGTGATTAATTAGTTATTTTATTTATATTATAAAAGAAAGTTTGTATTTTTATTAAAATATTATTTTTATTATTTATGATAGAAATAATTATTTTATTATTACTATAAAATTTTTCTTAAATTTATATATATATATATATATAATTATATAATTATTTCTATTGATAGAAAAGGTCAAATTAATTCTTAATATTTACTTTAATAATTAAGTTTATAATATTACAAAAGTTAACAATTTAATTTTTATTTGGAAAAAACGTAAACACCACATGATTAATTATTAATCATGTCAAAGGCTTAATCAAATAATTAAAAAATTTGAGTTACATATATTTTATAATAAAAAATTAATTTATATAAATAAAATTTAAAATTGATAATAAATCAGATCGAATTTGAATATTCTAAATTAGAATTTGATATTGAAAAGAATATTCAAATTCAAACTTAAAAATATCTTAATTTAAAATTGATAATCATTAATTAATTTAAAACTTTATTATTAATTAAACTTAAAGAAAATTATTAAATGCGACTCAAATTAAGATGGAAGCCATTAATAACTCAAGCTGAGTGCGGTGTCTACAAAGCATTTTGTTAATCAGCAAGATGGAGTTATTAGGTAGGTGAAGATCCAAGTCCAACACTCCGCACCAAAGTTTTGCTTTATCGTTCACCAATCTGTGCTTCCAATGTGCCATCTCCAACCTACTCATTGGCAACGATACACAGTGATGTAAAGTTCCATGGTTCTTTGCATCAGAAGTGGGACATTCCTGTCCATTTATGGGGCTTCCATGATTTGAAAACTTACTTAGGTTTCCACTTTACAGCTACAAAGATCATATCTGCATCTGGGCTAAGGTTCTTCTTTTGTTGCCAGCTTGAATTTGTTTGTTAGTAACTTCAGGTAATCATTAAACTACAGGACCACCACACAACTCACACGTAGTAATACAAACCTGTTGGCTTGTTTAAGATTGTTACTTGTTATTACTGTTGGAAAGCTTGAAAATGAACGTATATATTATCCGCAGTACCTCTTCTGCACAGGATTTGACTCGTATTCTGTATCATATATATGTTATTTTGATGATAAGCATGACTTTTAGTAATTGGAATCAAATGATTGCTAATTGATTATGACATCAGTTAGAATGTATCAGAGAGATTTCAGGGCAGAAAGGAATTTTTTAATCATTTTTTTGGATTAATGATTGCAGGATGACATCTACATCAATGGAACGTAAGATAGGGAAGTGGGGTTATTAAACATGCTAACGCAACTGATTTGTCTGCTAGAGGCTAATGATAGCCCATATATCTAAACTGTGACAGGTGTCTCTTCTGTAACCTTGTAAAGAACAACCAATAAGATCCTGACACAGATGATATTCAGGCTAATCATAGCACATATATCTAAGCTCTGACAGGTGTCTGAGCTGTAACCTTCTCTGAATAACCAACTTCTGACTTAATCTCAGCTTCCCATAGCTCTGGAATTGCTTCCCTCAGGTTGTGGATGCTTTCCAGTGCATAGTCTGCTGCTTTGACTCTCTGTGAAGTGCCAACCTGAAATTTATTTGAGAAAAATTAGGAAAAGAACATTCTTAACTTCTTCAAAAGTTGCAGTGATTTAGGACTTATGTTGCAGTTTTGATTGGCTTACCAACACAGTATCAAGACCTACACGCTTTCCAGCCTGGATATTGCGTACGCTATCCTCGAAGAACAACTGTAAGGGGAAATTAATTCTGGGAACGTTAGGCAGGTTGCAACTAACAAATCCAACATCTAAAAGGTCTTCTCTTTTAACCGTTTATGACCCTTTTCTTGCATCTTGAAAATGAGTAACTTACAGTTCTCTGAGGATCAATATTAGCTATCTTGAGAGCTCGTTCTATGGCAACCTCTGATGGTTTGCAGACAATGGGGGTCTTAGGCAATACTGAATTGGGACTTGGTTGAGCAAAATGACCAAAAATGTCAAATATCTCAGGGGCACTACTTGTAGTTGAAGTAGAGCCATTAATGGCAGAAGATCCAAGAAATTCGAGGTCATCTTCATCATCAGAAGCAGTATTTTTGTGGGTAGGATTTAGAGTCTCAAAACAAATAATCCCTTCAAAACAGTCTTCCAAGCCAAGTTTGCTAAGAACTTTAAGTGCATGTACCTTGTCTGCATTGGTGAAGATCTGTAATGAAATAAAAAAACCAGATCAAGAAATCTCCAATTTGGTTTGAAAAATTGTAAGGATATTGATCTTAACAAGGTACTTACAACTTTGCGAACAGGCAAGCTGAGCAGAAGACTCCTGAGGACAGGGTCTGGTTTAAGGTTTTCATAAGGTAATCTGCCATGAACAAAGCTGCAGAGAGGAAATAAAATATGTCAATTCACTTCAGATGAAAGTCATATGTTAAGCACTGAAAAAAAGTTGAGAGAAGAAGACCAATATACCCACCTATGGTACTCGTCATAGTCGAAGTCATAGCCAATTGCCTGCAAAAGAGTAATCAGATACAATCATTTCTCATCTAAGAAGCAAAGTAGATGATAGTTTTGGCATTAAAACAGTTCAAATGCCTTACCCTGAGACCAGCCATTGTTGTGCCATAATTCTTGTACAGTAGCTTACCCAGTTCAGTTATTTTGTTTTCATCTAAGCCAAGTTTTTCAACCATGTAATCTGCAAAAGAATATTCATTTCTTATTCAATGAACTCAAGCTTCATCCAGAAAATTGAAAAACTAAAAGCAGAAACTAACCTTTAATATTTTTGCCACATACTGCTGCAATACCAGAACTTAGGGGATAAAGGGTATCATCTAGATCTGCGTAGTTAGATAAACAAAAAAATAAGAATTTGTTCCAATCGTAATGCAGTTTACTAACAAAATCTTCTGAAATGGAACTTTTACCAAAGAGAAGGCAATCATATTTTGGTCTCTGTGCCTGAAGATAGCAGTCCTCGAACTCCATTCTGGATAGGAAATCTACAGAACACGACGAAAAGGAATCAATGCTAAGCTCCATAAAAACTTAAACCCTCCAAAGCTAAGATGAAAATTCAATCTAAACCTTAAAAGGGTAAGTTTCATGGTTTGTATGAAATGATGTTTCCCACTAGGAGAAGAGGAGCCTAGACAAGTGATACAAATGACAAATCCACAATGACCACAGAAGATTTTATGCAGAATAAGTGGACCAACGCTGTTATGGACCCTGAAGCTGCTGATGACTATGCATTTGGAAAATCAGTAAAGTTGCTTCATTTTCTGGAAACTGGCTATCAATAGAGCCAATAACATTATAACAAACAGAAAAGTTCAGAGAAAAAGAGATTTGATGATCTCAAACAAACCGAAAAAGGCCATCTTTTTTCTCTTACAAATAAAAGGAACGAAAAACTGCAAAAAGGGTTCCATGCTTCCAAGTTTTTAGCATCACAGACTTCTCAAGGATTGTTTCAGTTTCCGAATCAAATTAAAAATTCCAACAAGATAACCAAAATAGGCATCTTATTATGCCTTGAGATAATTATAGACAAGTTGTATCTTAAAAATAGGGTTCGTTTTCGTGGCGTCTGGCTGAGCAATGTCCTATGAAGATCATGTCAATGAAGGAACTGTCATCCAAGCTTAATAACCCAGATGAAGAAAACCTTCAAAAGGGTCATAAGAAAAAAAAAGAAAATGCCAAAGCTTCAAAGCAGAAAGACATATTCGTGTATCGTACCAATCTCAAGCTTCTTGTTAATGGAACAAGAACAAAAGATGAGATCTTTTCGAGAAATTGGAGAGACCAACTGATGCAAAAGAGAGATTGAACAAAGAGAAGAGCAGAGGAGGAGAGGGAGAGGGGGAAGAACATGATAGGCAGACACGGCTTTATATAGGCAAAAGCCTCAATGTCACCTCCATCTTCAATTCTAAATTATTTTAGAAACTTTGAAAAGGACCACATAAAATTTTCATTTTTGTAATTTTGTTTCTATAAAATTTTTGTTTTTCTGTTTTAGGACACGAAATTTAAAAATTAGTTGAAAACAAGATCATAGAAACAAGAAAAGCTGGTTCAAGTTCACGGTTCCTCCTAACGTTAAAAAAAGCTGGTTTCACATGATAAACACGAAATTTATCATGTGAAAATTTTGTCCAACGAGTCTAATTATTAATGTTTTAAAAATTGCATGAGTAGTTAAACCGATAAAATAAAAAATTTAAAATTTAAAAGATTCAGTTAATATTAAATCATCGTAAATCTGACAAAATATTGAATAAAATTAAAATTTTAAATATGATTAAAAAGAAATTATTCTTAATTAATTGATCAATTTTATGTTTTAATATAAAAGAGAGTATTAAACGAAACTATTGATTTATTTTAATCTATAAGAATTTATTAACTTCCAAAAATTAACGAATTAATTAATAAATTAATCAATTTTTAATAACAAAAGTTATAAAAATAAATTAAAGTGTTACGGTTAAACCGGTCAAATCGGTCAGGATTTTTAATCATACTAAATTATAAGGGAGGATAAAAATGTTCTTGTTAAAGTTGCAATTTCTATTTTATGTCAAAATTTATTATTTATTGGTTATGAATGGTTAGATGAATAACTATAAATATTTAAGTTTTTATTTAGTTGAAATTTGAGATTATAAGTCATTTTATTAACATAATTGAAAAATAATTAATAGTATAATCAACTCTTTGTTTAGTCAAGATTATTTTTGGCATAAGATAGATTTATTAACATGGCCATGCTAGAATTTAGTAATTTTTGTTTTTGTTTAATCTAAATAATATATAGGGAACAATTTTTTTAATTGTGCAATTTTTTAAATATGCAATGACGTACAAATTACTTATATTAATTAAGCCAAGTTATAAATAAAAATAGACTCAACACTTGCAAAGATGCTATAAATATTTATTCTTGTGCGTGGAATAAATAAAGTTAAGGTCTCTTATACTGGGTGAATGATAGTTTTGTCCTTATATTTTTATATTAAGATTAAAATATAAATATCTAAAGTATGTGGCTCCCATACTTATGCAAGCAATTACTTGTAAATTCAGCTTTGCATACTCATTATTTCGTATAAAAAGGAATTGCACATTCAAACTTGTCTATTGACTTTAGATGTAATGTCAAATTTGGGTTATGTTTTGTCAATATCTTAAATATAAAAATTGAATAACAATTTTAAAAAATATATCTAAATTTTTTCCACAACTCTATGATGTACACTACTTGGCAAACAACGGATTGCATTAATTGTTAATTAATTCTATCAACAATTAGATGATAGTTGATTATATCAGTTGATTTGACCAGCGGATAATATTAGTTGTTTATTAAAGATGTTTGATAAATTATTTACGAGGGCATGAATTTAAAAAAATTATAAGGGCACAAATATTATATTTCTTAGTATTTCGATGAATATTCTTATAAGAATTTAGAATTTAGATATTTAATTTTATAAAAATTAAGTTTATAACTTTAATAATAATAATAATAATAATAATAATAGTCTAACGATAAATTTTCAATTAATAAAAATGATGCAACGAGTTATATCATATTAATATTTTTTATATAATATGTATCAAAATTATTATTAAATAAATTAAAAATATCTATAATTATAATATGATATAAATATGATATATATTAGTTATATACTAAAAATATTAATTTGATACAACTCTTTATGTTCAAAAACTTGATATTATGTTGTTTATAAATATAAACTAATATTATAAAATTAAATAAAAATTAAAAAGTTTAATTAACCATTTTATTATATTCTTTCAAATTTCACTACATAATTGTATAGATAAAAAGAACCAACTTTGAAAATACATAGAGTAAAAGTATAGTGTAAAATGAAGGGTAATACTGTCATTAGACAAACAGTTAACCCCAAAAGCTCCTCTTATGAAACTTTTAGAAATCAGTTTAATGAGGTTAAATAAGCTAACCAATAAATCATTCACCAAACACATCAATAATTTTTTAAGATGGTCAAAAAATTAAAAAACAACTTATCATCTGTTTGTCAAACACCTCCATAGACATCTCTTGTAGTTTAAGAAAACTTATAAAAACTATATAATCTTTAAAATTATCAAAAAAATATTTTTATTTTTTAAAATATTTTCTTTTTAAACAAAATACACGTAATGTAAATATCAGTATTTTTTTGTTAAATCTAAAAAATATATATATATATATATATATTGGTTTGACCAGTATATCACTGGGTTATACCACGGAGCTTTGCCCAGGCGTTTCAGCTCCAACCTTAATTTTTGAACCAAGGTAACTCTTATGTAGTTTCTTCAGTAATATCTAGCGCAGTCTTGTTTCGTTTTCTACCTCAAGACGTAAAAAAAATAATTAAGGAAGTGTGTATGTTATCACTCTATATTTATTTATGTGATCTGCATAGAATAGATATAAGGAATTTTCTTCATCCACCATGAAAAGCTTATGGAGAACATTTGATCCGATTAGATTTATCTTCAAAGAATAGTATCAACATATTAATACATGAACTAAGATTATATGATGCTGCTGAATTAGAAAATAATAAGGATATCCAAACAAGAAGACTTGATTATAGACCTATTATGTCTTTTATATCAAAACAAGTACAAATGCTTGAATATATAAGAAGCTCTCGATATGAATTAATGACTGTCCTAGATTTCACACGCCAAGATACAGACTAGACAAGACAATATAATGAAAATAGAAACGAGATTGCACCACCACTAACATCGGCATAAACCCAGACCGTACACCGTACGTCGTAGATGGTATCAGAGCTTAGGTTTTAGCTACCACGTCTTGAGTTTGACTCCCCTTACTCGCAAAAACACACAGGAGTGCTCAATGGTTCTATGAACATTCACTAACCAGTAGATGCGTGGTGAACTTAATTAATTTGATTCCGCTCTATCTTTAACTTGAGTTTTGGGTAGTATAGTGGTATCAGAGCTTAGGTCTTAACTACTATGTCTTGAGTTTGACTCCCCCCACCCGCAGAAATGCACAGGAGTGCTCAATGATTCTATGAACTTTCGTTAACTAGCTGATGCATAGTGGACTTAAGTAATTTGATTCCGTACTATTTTCAACTCGAGTTTTGGGATATATATATATATATAGGAAACAATTTTTTTAATTGTGCAATTTTTTAAATATGCAATGACATACAAATTACTTATATTAATTAAGCCAAGTTATAAATAAAAATAGACTCAACACTTGCAAAGATGCTAGAAATAAAGTTAAGATCTCTTGTAGTTTTATGATATTGGGTGAATGATAGTTTTGTCCTTAGATGTTTATATTAAGATTTAAATATAAATATCTAAAGTATGTGGCTCCCGTACTTATGCAAGCAATTACTTGTAAATTCAACTTTGCATACTCATTATTTCATATAAAAAGAATTGCACATTCAAACTTGTCTATTGACTTTAGATGTAATGTCAAATTTGAGTTATGTTTTATCAATATCTTAAATTTAAAAATTGAATGACAAAAATTTTTAAAAATATCTAGTTTTTTTGCCACAACTCTATGATGTATAGTTTTGTATATAATTTATGATATAAGAAAGGATGTTTTAATAAATATAAGAGTAAAAGACATAGGCACTGTTTGACAAACAGTGGATTGCATTAGCTGTTAGTTAATTCTATCAGAGATTAGTTGATAGTTGATTATATCAGTTGATTCAGTTGATTTGACTAACGAATAATAATAATTGTTTATTAAAGATGTTTAGCAAAATTAACTATTTAATATTAAATGTTGATGTGTAAAATAACTTGTGATGGCATGATTTTTTTTAAAAATATATAAGGGCACGAATATTATATTTTTTAGTATTTCATTGAATATTTTTATAAGAATTTAGAATTTAAATATTTAATTTTACAAAAATTAAGTGTATAACTTTAATAATAATAATAATAATAATAATAATAATAATAATAATTCAATGTTAAATTCTCAATTAATAAGAATGATGCAGCGAGTTATATCATATTAATATTTTTCATATAATATGTATGACAGCTATTATTTAATAAAATAAAAATATCTATAATTATAATATGACACAAATAGGATATATAATAGTTATATACTAAAAATATTAATTTGATGCGACTCTCTATGTTCAAAAATTTAATATTATGTTTTTTAAATATAAACTAATATTATAAAATTAAATAAAAATTTAAAAAGTTTAATTAACCTTTTTATTATATTCTTCTAAACTTCACGACATAATTGTACGAATAAAAAAAGTCAATTTTGAAAATACATAGAGCAAAAGTAGAGTGTAAAGTGGAGAACAATATTGTCATTAGACAAACAGCTAATCCCAAAAACTCTTCTTATGAAGTTTTTAGAAATCAACTTATTAAGGTTAAATAAGCTAACCAATAAATCATTCACCAAATACATCAATAGCTTTTTAAAATGGTCAAAATGCTAAAAAACATCTTATCATCTGTTTGTCAAATACCTCCATAGATATCTCTTTCAATTTAAGAAAACTTATAAAACTACCTAATCTTTAAAATGATCAAAAAAAATTATTTTTATTTTTAAAAATATTTTCTCTTAAAAAATACACGTAATGTAAATATCAGACGTAAAATGGTTAGTGTCATTAATATGATAACTCAGCTTAACTTTTAAATTCAACTTAAACTCAAACTAATTAATTAGTTTGGTTTGAGTTTAAGAGTTAGATTGAATCGTCGTGTAAATAATATTTTTGATTCGTTTACGCCTAATTTTTCATAGTGCATGTATTTCATAGTTATTTTGTTAATCGAAACATAAACCAAGGTATTTGTTTGAAAAATAAAAAATTGTATGAATTTTTTTAAAAATTTTTAAAATCATAAAAGAATTTTCGTAGTTAAAGAACTTCTAAACCCTAGATCTTAGGATTCATTCTGGGCTTGTTTTAGAATTTTTCTAAAATTTCTTATACTTCAAAAGATGTGTATATCTTATACCCTAAATTGAAATCATATCATGGTGTATCACAAAAAGCTTATCTTAATTGTATGTAACTTATCTTCAACTTTGTCGATTATATCAATCACTAATATTTATAAAAAAAAAAAGAAGAGAAACAGCAACTAAAATATGAATTGCTGTTGGAGGTGACATCTGATCCTGAAAAAGAAATTGAAAATGGAACCCAAACCCATTAACCATTATAATCAGTGGGTGAGACGTCTGTTTCTGGGGCATGTTTGTCCGATTTCTGGAGCACCTGAGATGGCATGAGATGAGAGTGTGTGCGGTGTGGCCCTCTATAATTGAAGCCGAAGGCAAGAAGCTCACGTCTGCCTCCTCCTCCTTTTTATCATTTTATGTACGATTAGTGTCTCATGTTAACGCTATTATTTGAGTAATCGAACGCACCAGTTTGTGTTGAAACATTCTTACAAGACAGGTGTATTGCTAAAATGTTGGAACTGAACTGACCCTGTCCCTATTTTTTGTTCTTATTTAAGGATAAAGACGATCAACAAAAATGGCTATTTTGAAGATCTTCGCATCAATAATACATGATGCGTGATAACACTGAAGAAACCTATAGTTTCTTCAAGTTGGAGTTTCTGTGACATCTTAAATTAAAGTTTATATGGTAATGATCCTACTCTTTAGATATACTGAATATAATATATCATCATCACACTTAATTCAAATTTTCGCAATAAAATAAGATCTGAAGAGGTCTGATACTGAATATAATATACATGCTTCGCTATTGGAATAATGTCAAGTTTAGAGATGCATCATACGATGATATAGTACAATCATCTTCTTCAAATATTCGATTATGATATTTTATATATATTGATGACAACAAATGCATGCACCTATGAATTGGGAGTTTATGCCGCCATGATTCGTATGAAAGTGACGAACCCTAATGTGAGACCAAAAACGAAAGCTTTAATTGTGTATGATATTGTTTTAAATGAGGAAATGATTGATGACCCTAAGATTGCATGATGGTGAAAAGAACAAAATAGGTTGTTAAAGAGATGCTCAAAGAGGAATTCTGAGAGTCAAGAAGGGTTGTTTAGTGATTCTTTCACAGTCATATAATGCATAAATTACAAGGGCAGATAGTTACATACTTGGAAAACAACAATGAAGGGATTGGTGATAGGAGGGAGACATTACAGGCTTAGGTCTCCTCAAGATGCCATACTTCTTTACCTTTTCCTCTCAATAATTTCAGCTATGGCCATACTTATGACAACATATCTATGGGTTCCTTGACAATTTTTTTTTAATTTATCATTTTAAATAAATTATCATAAATTTGATACATTCTATTAATAAGGTCTGTTGCTTTTTTTTTTAATGGGTATATCGAAAATAACCTTTTAATAATTAGAGATAAAGTTATGTGTTACTGGACCTCTTTAGATTTTACTTCTCAACGAGATTTTTACATGTTGTTATTGTATTGATTAGGTTTTGATGAATTAAAATTAAATGATAAGTTTAATTTAATTACTTCATTAAACTTTCTACCACCAAAGATAAGATTTTGGTTCTAGAACTTTTAATAATAAACTCTTTTTAAGGAAAATTTACAGGGATAATAATTCAAAAGTGTTTATTTTTTTAAAGAATTTTCAATTTAGTGTAAATTTTTAAAAGCTTTTAATTTAATAACTGATCCTTTAAAACTTGTACAAATTAAGCCAAAACATTATTTTTACTCTTGTAACTAATAACAGTAAAAATAATCTCTTAGCCTGATTTGTAAAAAGACTTCAAAAACAAGTTACTAAATTACAATTTTAAAAAGTTTAATATTAAATAAAAAGTCGCAAGTTTATTAAATAATAATTAAGTAAATTATCATGAGTTTATTATAATCTATAAATTTTAACTAAAATTTGATAAATTGATGCACTTATACTTTCTAAAGTGAGAATTTTTTTAATACTAAAGTATTTTTTTTAATTGTTTATAATTTGTCTCAGGAGGATCTTAATTCTAAGAAGATACCTTTAAATTATTTATATATAAACTAATTTTTGCTCGAATTGAATAAGTTCTTTGTAGGAGATAAAACTCTGATCTCAAATTTTAAATAATTACATACATAATAATAGTTCGAACCTGCTCATTTAAATCAGAAGAATAGTTTACTAACTCACTTGAGCTTTGAGGTTAATGCTAACGTATTTTAAAGGAAATTTTTAATTGAACCGCCCCAAGGGATATTTTTCTTTCTTTTTTCGCTCTTACTCATTGGCCGTACCAAATAATTATTACCCGGTGGGTGAAGGACGGTTGACTTTGAAGGCAACATCAATGGCGGCCATGTCCTTCCATGAGTTGGAGTTTCGAGGAGTCAGTACAGAGGTTGATGTTTCTTCAGACCCTTGTGGATTTTGCATAGATATTTTGTAGCCAATTGTTTAATGACATACACGTTTTTAATGATTCAATTGAACGGACGGTCGAGGAATTCTTCTATTTAATACGAATAAAATAATAACAGTAATGATTTACGGTGTGAGTCAGACGATTTCATTTCATTATAAAAATATGACATCTTTGTTTGTTTTTCAATTAAAAAAAAGTATACTTTGTAAGTGTAAAAAATTGACTGATTAAATAAAAATAAAAATTTATAATCTCATCAAAAAAAGATTATTCTTGTTTATAAAAAAAAATTGTTAAATAAAAATTTATTAATTTATAAAAAATATTAATTTATAAAAATTAATAGACTAATTAATTAATTAATTAATTTTTAACAACAAAAATTATTAAAATGACTCAAACCTAAAAGTTATACATTTCAAGGTATATTTAGTTTACATCATGTAAATCCAAAGAAAGAAATAGAATTTAGCTTCTTATACTATTCTCATAAAACTTGTGTGTGTATATATATATATATATCAAATATTTATTTAATTGTTTTATCTTTTATTTTGAGTATTGGCTTTGTTTTATATTTATTGTATTATTTATTTTTATATTTTAATTTATATAAATTATTATTATTATTTCTCTTAGTTCTATATTCATTTTTTTTTTTACTTTAATATGTATTTTTTTAAATCTTTCATAAATAATCTTTCTATCAATTAGAGGTAAATTTACGTACTAAAGATCTCCCAAAATTTTATATTTTTGGGAGACTTTTACTTGAGTTGTATTTTTACTTGTAACTTAATCATTACAATACTATTATATATACGTGTGTGTGTCGGCATAATATAATCATGTTGGAATGTAATATTTATATTATTTTCATAATTACTTAAATTAAGATTATTAATTAAGTAAAAAATAGTCATTATAGAGAATATATTATATTAATGTCCTCTAAGGTTATATATAGCTTTCCATTTGTTATATTTTTTAAAATTTTTATTTATCCAATTTCCCTAATTTTACTTTTCCATCAGCACACAAGCTATGGAAAACAACATTCGTGTTTTTACATAACTTGTACTTCAATCACGCATGAGCTAGCATCTGCTGACAAGAAAATATCTTAGAAGAAAACGGTGCTATACACCTGTCTGCCTTTTTATCACAAGTTAGATATAAAATTTGTTTGACCAACACTTTATTTTTTACATACTAACTCAATACAAGCAGGAATTAATCTAAATATAAATGACTTAAAGATACCTTTCTAAAGTTGAAATCCTCCTAGAATATCTTGTGGCAAAAAAAAAGAAGAAGATAAAAGTCACTCACAAGAGGAGTAATAGTTAAAGTCAAGTGATTATGACCCGAATATACAAATTTCATAGTAGTTGAGTTTAATTTTTTTTGATTCAAAAACATAAATAAATTTAATTTTAATTTAATTAAAATTAAAATATTATTTTAACATAATTCAACATCAATTTTTGTGAAAAATTTAACTATTTCAACCGTAAAACCTTTGAACAGTTTAATTTTTCGGTTCAATTTTTAACTTTTCAACTTGATTTACTTTAATACCTGTCATTGTTGAAGATTGAATGATTTATTAATTAATCAGTCAGTTTTCATAAACTAATAACAAATCAATTCATTTTCATTTAATAATCTTATAAGATTAAACTTCAAATTATTTGATGAATAAAGACAATCTTTTTCAATCAATTTTTAGTTAATTTTATGACGGTTTAATACCAGTTGAACCTTAAATCTTTTTTTTAACCTGTTTCACTTTCTATTCGGTTTTTAAAATATTGATTTTTGTTAGTTCATGATTGAGATGGATGGACTCCAAAATTGT
>JANJEY010000005.1:76308813-76319475 GCA_024703695.1 Erythroxylum cataractarum
CTATCTTTTGCTGATTCATAACTAGGATCACCATCCATAGCTAGTCCATCTGCATTTTCCTTTTCTAGTTGCAAGCAGATGTCTACTATTTCTTGGCTTTCTTCTAGTTTTTCTAGATATCCAATAGGCGATCGATGATTCCAGCACTGATATTTCGGTATAGGCAAGCCTAATTGTTCATTCTGTAACTTCCTTTTCTTGTTCAATTGAGTCATGTGGGAATTGAATCTGAAATTGGCTAGACAGTTGCAAGAATCAAACAAAATCAAAAGGCATGTAAGAGTTGCATTCAAACTCGTAGGGGAAGACGAGAAACAGACTATGACTTTCAAAATCAAAATCAAACCTCGAATTACTTAGGACCAGAGGAATCAGACGAGAAAAGAATCACTTAATCCACAATTACAAACTATGACTTTCAACTTTCATTTCCAGATAAAACGATTCCTATGCTTGAATATATACATTTCAGAAGCAAAAGATAAGCTTACACAGACATAAGAAACAAAAGATGATAACTTTTCACATGCTCACGTACTATGGGACATTGCTACATCTATATCATTACCCACAAATCTTTTAAGCAGGAAGATTTAACACCACACAACAAAATCAACTTGTGTGGAGTCTTGGATTGAATCCATCGTATTAACATGAAAACTCGTAGAACGCAAGCAGGAAGCAGGAATTAGCAGCAAACAGATCGTGAAGCCAGCAATCCCAGGTTTATACCGTCTCTACCCAGAAAAGCTCCAAATTTGTTGAGCTAACCCAGTACACCCACACCTCCTTTTCACACAGGAACAGAAGTAAATCAAACTACCAATTCCATTCCAAAAAAAGATGCTCGTTACGTAAAAAAACACGAAGAAACATCACTAATATCAAATCAGGTAAGCATAACTCGAAGAGGGTAAGTAGAGAATTTGATTGTTCAAGACAAGAACCTGGTAAATCCAGATGGGTCACTGTTATCTGCATCCATTTTCAGGCAAAGAACAGGCCAACCCCGAGAAAGACAGACCCGTTTAGTTCTCACATGAATCCCACTCAAGCTCCTGTTCTAATATCTTTTTTCTGGGACTCGAAAAGGGTGGATCTTTTATGCCCGTGTCGACCACGGCTTCATGGAAGTGTGAGATCTATGCTTTTGGGGTTGCTTCTGAGAGCGTAGCTTACGTCTATTGAGCATGGCGAGTTGAGATGATGACTAGGACAAATCCACTTCGTGTCCACGTGAGCCTATTCCAGTGGTGGGATCAAGCGCGTGGGCCCCTTCTCTTTTAATTGTTGGATTCACTTAAACACCTATGAGTTCTGTGATTTGCATGAAGCCATGAACCAAATTGATATCAATTTATTTGAATCTAATAATATAATATTATTTGTTTAATAAATTTTAAATTGATTAATTAAAAAACGTTATTTTGACTTTAATTCAATTTTATTTTAAGGCTAAAAATACATTTTGGATTTTAATATTTGCAACAAAATATAAAACAGTCCAAAATATTTCGAAACGTTTAAATTGAATCATAATGTTTTCAAAACATTTAAAACATATCCTAATTGAATGAAAAATTCATAAGGGATAAACTCTTCGTCAGTTAAACGCTATGTCAATAATAATATGACATTGTTTTTTATTTTATAAATAAAAAGTGAATCTAATGTCACATAACAAGTGAAATATACAGTTTAAAGTATTTAAATGTAGACCTCTATGCTCTGTGAACTTTAAGTCCCTTTTCTTTTTCCAAATACTAATTTATAAGTTATTTACTATACATGGAAACTTACTTCATATATACTTAAGAGATGACAATTCCTCAATACAAATGGATTAAGATTGGAAAACAGAAGTGGCTGGTACTGCTACTTGAGGGGTTTATATAAGATTAATGCTAATTTTATACTGACAAAACACATGAAAAAAAAAATGTTCTTATAATTTCTTTACTCAAACAAAAAGAAAATCCAACATTAGTATTTATGCAACAAAGTAAAGAAGTAAAAAGAAGAAGAAGAGAAACAAATGTTATTCTTTAATGTTACAAAAGATTACAATTCTGAGTTACATGGGATGATCTTGTTCTTGTGGGTCAGTTGGGATCAATGTCATCTTTATACACAATGGTGTGAAGTAACTTGATTTGTAAGCTCTACAAGATCTATAATTACCCTGAAGACTTCTCACAGAAAACCTGCAAACAAAACAAAATCACCAAAAAAAAAAAAAAAACACTTCCTGTCCTGGAAAAACTTCAACTATTGACAAGGGTCTCTGCAACCCATATTCCTTCCCCTGAAATGTAGCTGTAACTGATAGTTTCTCAGTGAAACAGACTCTTTACGTGGTTAAGTGACATTCAGGTTTCCTCCTCCTGACTGCTAAGCCAATATCAGAAATCTTACATGCCGGAAAAGAATGCCAACTTTTATCCACCTCTCTGGAGTCAAGAGTTGAGCATCTCCTCTAGGCAATGCGATGGCAAAAGAAAATGTCATTGCAAAGTAGATGTAACGGTCTTACTATCGAAGGCTGTGCGGAAGTGAAGACCCGAACCAACATGTATTGCTCCAGGGCAAAACCAACAGAAGACATTTGGTCCAAGAACCTGAAAAGGCATTTTAGTGATTGATGAGGATAAAGTATCTAGATTCCCAACTTTGTTCTTAACAATGAAGCAAGTCGACTCACTCACTTCCCCAGCCTAGATGGGCTTCCAATTTCCAATACATAGCCTTTCGGAGCCAAACCCCGAAAAATTAACATTGTATGCTTATATAAAAATTGACTCCAAACTAAATCAACTTGTGCAGAAAGACATTTGTGCTGCAGCATCCTTCAACCAAGATGCATCAGGTATGCTGGAATGCATTTAACAAGAGAGACAAAGAGAAGGCAGAAGGGCAAACTACTAGTAAATTGCAGCAAGACACACTTGGATCTTTCTGAAGTAAGCAGGCCTCGATAAGTTCAATCATTAAGGAACTCCTAACAGTAACAATCTACAACAAAAAACTGAAAGTCTTCTGATGTACATAAAAAGACTATATTCAAACACAATAAAAGCTTGGGGATCCAAGGCCCCATAAGCTGAATCTTCGATTTTCTTCAAGGCCTATGAAAGATTTTTTTTAATAGGGAACCTAACAACAATAGGCATGAGATTTTTGGTTGGGGTTAGTTGTTCAATGTTCTCACCATTATCAGATTTTCATATGCACCAATATTATATGGATGCTTATAGACACTCCCTCCTTTCTCTGCAAGCCACATAGCTCTTACTCCTTCATGATACTGTTAAAAGTACCCAAATGAGACCATCAAATTTCAATACCAAAATGACCAAAAAAGTGACCAGAAAAGGACAATTATTTTCTTGATTAAAAACCTCAATTGTCGTCTTGTTTTGCAAAACGAGGTAGACATGCCAACCCAAAAGAACACCCAGGGCTACACTTAATGGGATGAGCAACAAGCCAGAAATAACCTGGAAAGAGTAAATTGAAAAGAAAATTTATTAATGAATTTGATGCTAGTTGATGCAACAGAATAGCTAAAGGACATACATATATTGTTCTGTAAAAGCCATCACTTTGCTGTTCATACTTTTGTGGGTCAACAGTGAGACTCCCGACAAGCAGGACCTGAAAGTATAAGAAAACAGAATGAAGACATAAAAGAAATCTATATCATGAAACTTCACAAGGAAAACATAATATAGTCAATGATTGAACTCCAAAAGACATAGTAAGCTAGGCCAAAATTGCAGAAGGATGACGATCAATAAAAATTACATGTGAGGGTACAGATAAAGTTGGACATAAACTTTAACATACCAGGGAGTAGATGCATGCAATGACAGCATACAGAACGAAGATGAAGAAGACCTTATAGTTCGCGTGCCCCACACAATTATTTATCCATATGCAATGGTGATCCTTGAAATCAATAGGTAGCACTTTAACTATCAGCCAGGATATTTGAGATAAAACAGAATGACAACTTAGTTCGTGCATACCATTCGCAACACACATCTTCTGCAAACACGGCAGTGATGTGCACGAGGAGGCTTGTAATGTGAACACTTCTGGCAATATCTCAAGTCACCCCCCTGTAAAAGTTTCCAAAGAAGTGTCAATCTACATGAGGAATACACCAAAAATTATATGAAAGGTATCTAGCATTGCCATGTATCAACAGAAAATAAAACTACAGGCTGTAAAACAAACCAACTCACATATCCAAATAAGAAATAATTAATAGAAAAATTCAACTCTTCTCATATGTCATTCAACAGGACTTAAATACAAATCAAATATCACTATCAAAATTTAGTCCAATACAATGATGAGGACTCTTAGACTAAAGTTAAATTAGAAGTTTAGAGATAAGTAACTTAGGTTGCTCACATATACATGTTTTTCCAGGAGAGGAAAGCTTTTTGTAAGGCATATCAGTCAACAATGCATATAATCATCATGATAAAAAGTACAGAGAGAAAATGATTGGTGAAGTAGTGATGCAAACAATTTTTAGAAGATATCACTTGAGCACAATCATTTGAAGTAAATTTCTATGATATAGTCCAATAGCAGTGGAACCGATAACCGAGTTAACTTGACATTGAAAAGAAGTCAAGATCATAAACCCTCAATATACTCAGATTGTTAGCCAAATAAACAATTTATATCCAAGATAAACTACCGTGCAGAAAAAGGAATCACCTAACTGTAAGATGCCAGGGATAAATTAAAGACATTGATTTCCTAATGCAACGTATTCCGTGTACAAGGCTCTCTGTTTTGCGAGGGTTGAAAGAGGGTCATCAATGTAAGTAGCTTTCATTTTGCAAATTTTATAATGAGGCTATTTTCGTGATTCAAACCTATGACCTTATGTCACAAAGGAACAACTCTTACGGTTGATTTCCTAAAGGTCAAAATTCCACAGAAACCTACACAGATTATTTGACCCCAATCTACGAGTCAATCTCTTTTGAAATGAAAAACTTGAAATAAGCTTCTTTTCTCTTGATAGTTAACAATTTTGTCCAATCCATATAAACTCATGTATCTAATCTTTCGACAAAAAGGATAATGGTAATGGAGCAACAACATAAAGAAAGGTTCAGAACCCTTAAAGTCAGTTAATCACATAATAGACACCTGAAACAAAATATAGACCAAAGGGCATGCAAATATGATCCACCTACACAATGCAACGTTAAAAGGATCCAACTTCCGTACCATAAGAAATAAACCAAACAGCCATCATGAAATGCCAATTTTCAAACATCTTTTTCACTTCTAAACTCAAAAATAACAAATCTTGAATCTTAATAAGCCACAAAAATCATAACTTTCATTTGTTCATTTAAAACACTTGCTCAAAGAGCATAGATTTCACTTTACAAAACAAACATTTAATAATTAAAAACGTACTTTACGCTTGATCTCATGTACAGGGTGCTCCGAATCCTCAACATCCGGGATATAAGACGATGGGACCCGACCCGGATCCGTGAGGATAGCAACCGCGTAGTTAACGACGCACATAACCGCAACGGCGGTGAAAACGACGGCGTTCATTAAACCCGGAGACGACGTGAGGCCGAACCATCGATCGATGAAAACAAAAACGGTGGAGAAGTAAATGTAGAATATAGACAAAACGACCACGCTTACAGGTAAGGAGAAGTTGTGGGGTCGCTTCATTTTGGCGGCAAGAGACAGGCGACGGAGGCACCGGCGTCGAGACGTCGGCGTCTCCGGGTGGCGGGGAGGTTCTAGTTGCGTTGAATTTGGAGTCAAATTTATAAAAATAAATGAAGAAAAAAAAGTGTTTATATATAGAAGTTGGTGACGCGTCTAGATGCCACCGTTGAGTTGGCTTTGTCAATTTACTAAAATAGCCTTCTTGTTAAATTAAGATATTGGATAAACTTTAGCCATTATTAGGATGATTATTTTCAATGATAAGATACTATTAAACGAGATTTATAAAGATAATTTTAAGGTGAAATGTTTTACAAACGGACTAAAAGTTGAATCGATAAAATAAGATATTTCAGGAGGTTTAAAAGATTCAATCGATATTGAATTATCATAAGATCAGTTAAAGATTAAATAAAATTAAAGAATTTAAAATATAATTTATTTAAAAAATTGATAAATAAAAATTAACTAATTTATTTTAGTTTATAAAAAATTGACTGATTAATTAATAAATTGATTTATTTTAACAACAAAAATTATTAAAATAAATCCATCTAAAAAATTGAAAACCAAATTAAAAAGCTAAAAAAATTAAAATTTTTATAATTGAACCAATTAAACCAGTTAGATTTTTTAACCATTGATTAGAATTTATAAAATTAATAATTTATTGAATTTTTTCTTAATAGTTTTAATTTTTTTTCATTGAATTTATAAAAAACAATCACTTTATTAATTACGGCTAAGATTGTGTATATCTAATCGTCTCCAATTTCTCTACATCTTAATGAAATTCGTATTGAACTGTATTGTTGTTGTTGCAATAAAATTAATGTTTCTTTAATCATGACGACGATGATGATTAAAAAAGATTTAAAATTTTATATTAATTTTAAAATATTAATATATAATTATTACAAATAAATTATGTATTCTCTACTTTTAATTTTAGATTTTACCACCAAAATTCAGAATAACTATATTAACTTTAATTCTCATATACATCATCGACAATATATTTAATATATTTATTATTCAACATCATAGATAAAAGCTTTCCCAAATAATTGGCAGAACCCCTCGTTGGTAACAAAGTTGCTGGCCACTAAATGTTTGCTTTTTGGGATTTGATTAAAGAGTTGAAAGATCGAAAATGGTTCCACACAATGTAAAATCTATCTTTTCGTTTCAATAATTGAATAGTACAACAACCTTAACAAGCTATCAAAATACCATAATTCCTCATCCAACCACTTTCTACTTTTTATCGGCTGGTAGTTGGTACATAATGCAAGCAATGATTACTAAGAAGCTATATGTATTATCCATGAACAAAACAAGTTGTTGTTATGTAAGAAAATTGAGATTCAAGATCAAAAGCTAACATCTTGGAAGATCCTTGGGTGGAGGAGGCAGCTTCTGATGAGGCTTTTTCCCATCCATGACGACCCAAGCCATCTTCAGTCCCCAGCTTGTGTGTACTTCCAGATGACAGTGCATAAACCAGACACCTGTTCGTGTTAATTTAGATCAATGTCAGAACTTGGACATGTCTGCATTTTTTCTTTTGGTTCTTAAGATGAAATTTGTATCTTAGGATGCTTGACCAAACAAGGAGGTGTAACAAGTAATTTACGCGATAGCAACTTTGCATCTAATCTGCAGTTTATAGAATTAGTTGATTTCTCAAGTGGATTGTTGCTTTCAGCTGTGGGGGATGATATGCGTTCGAGATCCAACTAACGATGTATGATTTGATGGAGATTGATTGAGAAAATGAATTTTTAATCAAGAACCCACCTGGATTGTCAGCGAGGAATCGTATAGCGACCCAACCACCAGATGGCACTCCTACAGTGTTCCTCTCTGCAGGGTCAACCAGGTTGAACTTAGCAGGATCCTTGGTAGAGTCGAAATTTCCAAAACCTTGTCCAACCACGAAGAAGTTGAAACCGTGAAGATGAAGAGGGTGGCTCTCAGCTCCGATGAAGCTCGTGTCCTGCAACACGAGCTCGACTTTTGTATTAAACGGAAGTGCCACAACTTTTGTACCAGTTGTAGCTGCAATGTTGCTTGGTGGAGTTCCTGTGTAATTGAATTTAAAAGGCGGGTTGGTGGGAAAATCTGTAGTGAAAACACCCTTTGATCGGTTAAAGAAGTGAGCTTGAAGAAGAGCTGTGTTCGGTAGAACAAACGAGACATTGTTAACAGAAGCTGCAACTCTAGTGTTGTTTGGTCCTGGGCATGTCTGGTTCTTGGAACAAGGGAGCACACCTAGCCCAACTGTGAAAAAGAAGTGTCTGTCAACTTTCTTGGGGACTTTAGCTGGGAATTTGGAAGTGGCCAAGCTACGAATTTTCTGGGAGAATTTCATGGCAAATGTTGTGTCATTAAACACAGGGAGTGAGGGTTTAAGAAGAGGAAGTTTCTTGTTCTTATTGGACTTGGAGACAGATGGTTTATGATTATTCTCGTACTCGAGAACTCCGCTCGTGGTTGTATTGTCGAAAGCAGCAGGGCCTGTCGCATAAGGCCTGGCTGCGATTAAAAAGGTGGCATTTGGGGTCTTAGATTTGGCTCTGAGTAAGACATTGGTGGTCTGTCCTGGAGTAATAAGTAGAATGTGAGTTTTAAAGGGTTTCACGTAGACTGCATCGGTTTCAACCACCATGAGACTGTGGTTCGCAATGCTGAAGAACATCTCGTCGTTGAGTACAGCATTGATCAAACGGAGAAGATAGGTTTTTCCAGGCTTAACCTTGAGCTTGAATGTATCTGCACTAGAGGATCTTCAGTTAAACTTCTAAACTGTCAAAATTCACGTATTATAAAAAATAAATGCTATAAGCTGAACCACCTTTCGCAGAACAGTTATATAGAGGCCCTGGAAGACCATTAATGGTATAAGCATCAGAAATATTTGGTGCTCCTCCTGTTTGAGTTGCTTGGTTGATGATCGTCTCAGTGTCTGCTTTCCACCATTCACCTGCAAGTTCAAGCAAAACCATAACTATACGTCATCAGCAGGAAATTCGAAAATGGAGGCTCATTTTGCAGTTCTTCCTTCTGATTAATCTTGTATTTTACCAAAGACAATTGGGACTTCTTTGAAGGGTTGTGGAAATGGGTAAGGAACATTTTTCTTGGGGAGGATGACTATAGGTCCATAAACAGTGACTCGAAGCCAGGAGACGTGTGCATGCCAGAACAATGTCCCTCTTTGTCCAGTTACTGTGAAGTTGTATACAAATGATTTCCCTGGTTGAATTGGACACTGCGTGATATATGCAGGTCCATCAGCCCACCCACTCCTCAGTTGCCTCACTCCATGCCTGCCTCCAAGTAGAGCTCAACATTGATTAGAATTTTTCGATCGGAAGAGAACCAAAAGAACAAAAAGAAATACTGTTTCTTCGTACCAGTGGATGGTGATATTGTACTTAACATGGTTTACCACCTTAATCAAGAGTCTATCACCTTCTCTAGCTATGATCCGAGGCCCTGGGAGCTTCCCATTGACAGTAACAATGCTTTTAGATTGGCACAATCTTGTCACATTCTGCATCTGAATCTGTAAAACGGAAAACACAGCACAGAAAAGTAAATTCCTGGACTATCCTGATTAAGAAATAACAAAAATGACAAAACCATACATACATTGAACTTATAGTGTCTAGTACTTCCTGCATGCTTTCCTACTGCGAGAGCAGGACATATCCAGAAACCACATAATGCAACGATCATAGCCTTCATCAGGAAAGCTGTTGCCTGGAGATTGTTAGAACCCATGTCAGGTTTTTTTCCTGATACGACTGTCTGTTGACAGGGATGATGACAAAGAGACCAAACACAGTACTTGATTTGATTGGATGTTTAAGAGGACGAGCAAGACGGGAAATTTATACAGTGGTGAGTTAGAAGGAAATGTGGGGTTTGTTAATTAGGTGATTGAGACTGAGATTTCATTGAAGACAGCACAATTCCTTCAGAAACAAATTAGGATTTTGGTCAGTCGATCGAGTAGGAGCAGGTCGTGCTTAATTTTAGAGTGATGTTCAAGTTAGACAATCTTATCTTATTCTAACTCTTAACGGTTTTATCTTAAAGTCCCCAAACTGCCACTTCTTGCGGCTTCTACCTTTTAGAAGTTAGAATATCAGACCGTGACATTGTTAGATTGTCTCAAGACCTAAACATAAGATGAGATGGAACATGTTTGACTATATATATATATATTGTAGCCTTTCCTATAATACAAACATAGAGTAGTAGTTCCTAAAATATGTTTATTATAGAACTACTTAGGGTATTAAGTTAATTGCATCATATTGTAAAAATGAAGTAGTTAATTATAAATAATCTCTTAATTATTTCTTTTATTTATAAAATTTTATTTCTTTTATCAATTATTAAAAAATTAAACTGGTTTGATCGATTCAACTATAAAAATCTTAAATTGATCAAATTTTTTGTTCAATTCTAACTCTTCAATTCAATTTATAATAACCATTGTTATTAAAAATCGAGTTATTAAGTAATCAATTAATTTTATAATATTAACCAGTTTTATAAATCAAAATTAATTAATTAATTTTCATTTAACAATCAAAATTTTTTAAAGTTCAACTTATTTGATGGGTAAAGACAACTTTCTTTAATCATATTTTAAATCCTTCAATTTTATTCGATTTTATGACGATCTAATAATGGTAAATTTTTTACCCTAAAATTTATTATCTTTTTGGAATAATTTTCAACCCGATTTTTAAAACATTCATTACGATCAAAAAGTGGAGATATTCATTGCAAAGTATGAAGTTGGTTTTGAGGGCTTGGTAGTAGAGAAGGAAGGATTCAACACTTCAACTTCAACCTCCTACATGGTTTATGCTTGCTAATAAAGGCAAAACATCAGTGGGGTGCTACGAATTATTGTTA
>JANJEY010000005.1:76331071-76345028 GCA_024703695.1 Erythroxylum cataractarum
ATTAGAGTTGCAAATAAACTTCAAATAAATATTTTTACACTTATAAAATAACCAATGAATTATACTAACAACAATTATAAAAATTAATATTAATTGTATCAATAATAATTTTTATAAAAAATATAATTAATAAGATAATTAATGTTAGTAGAGTTGCAAATATACTTAATATAAATATTGACACAATTATGAAATAAGCATTGAAATATGCAGGGGCATTTTTGACATTAAACACTGTTTTTTGTTCTGTCCACTGCAACCAAACACATTTCTGTCCGCATGACGAAGATAATTTTCTCTGTCCTGTTCACTGCAACCAAACATCTCACTGTATTTAATTCTTGTTCTACCCTGTCCTGTCCTGTCCTGTCTTGTCCTGTTCTTGCATGTTGAAGACGCTAACCAAACAGACCGTTAGACTGATACTAAATGAACATCCGTTAGTTGAGGGAATATTGTACTGAGCCTTAAGGAGTTCCTAAGCAAGGGCACAGTTCAATGATCAAAACCTGTCGAATTTCATCATCTTATTCCATAGCCAACACTACTTAAGAAAGAATAACTAATCACTTGCCAATTTGATACCAAGTTTGATTAGTGTAGGCAACCCCCGGGGGTTACAATGTCATGCAACATGAAGTTCATATTACCTAGAATTTGAAATACCTCTACCAAACTTTACCTTTTTTGAGGTGCTATCTTCAACTCTAATTTTTATGATTTACTTTAATATTTTAAAAATCAGACCAAAAGTTAAATCGATAAGATAAGAAGTTTAAGGTTTAAAATATTCAACTGGTATTAGGCCGTCATAAAATCGGTTAAATATTTAATAAAATTAAAATTTTTGAAATATGATTAAATGAGAATATCCTTATCTATCGAAGAATTTTGAAATTTAATTAAAAAAAGATACTGTTAAATGAAAATTAATAGATTTATTTTGATTTATGAAAATTGATTAATCTATAAAACTGACTAATTAATTAATTAACTGATTGATTATTAACAATATTAAGAGTTATTAAATTAAATCGAATCGAAAACTTAAAAATCGAACCAAAAAGTCAATCAGTTCAACGTTTTCATAATTAAACCAGGTTTATCTAAACCGGTTTAACTTTTTCATCATTGGTTTACTTCACAAATGTAATTTACAAGTTATTAGTATTATTAGAGTTATTATTAGATTTATTATAGGTATATGATATTTCACTTAATATCAATATTTTAAAAATTAAATTAGTCCAACCAATTTAACAGTAAAAAACCTTGAACCAGCCAACTTCTCAGCTCAATTTTTTACTTTCTGATTTGATTTAATTTAATAGTTTTTATTGTTAAAATAATTATTTTATTAATTAATTGGTCAATTTTTATCAACTAATTAATTTGAAAAATCAAACTATATCATTTAATTTTTATTCAATAATCTCTTCTTTAATTGAATTTTTAATTTTTTAATTAGAAAGGAAATTTTTTTTCAATTTTTTTTCAAAATTTTCAAAATTATTTAATTTTTAACCAGTTTTATAACAATCTAATACTAGTTGAAATATCTTATTTTACTTGTTTAACTTCCAGTCCAGTTTTTAAAATATTGCTTAATATACACATATAAATAATATGATTACTAAATTTTTAATTAAAAGTATTAATTTGTTTGTGATTTTATCTCTTTCAATTTAAATTTGTTTAGAAAGTATATAGAATAAGAATACAGTAGAAAGAGAAAAAAAAAACGTAAGAAGATTATAATGAGGTTTAGTTAATTTTGTGCCTACATCGTTGAGATTAGATGCGATCGATTTCAATTAAGTGATTAATTATAACGATTATATACTTCTCATATATAGATTAGACTTGCACATCGATAATTATATGTTAATTCAATTAGTACAATCTTTCGCAATTTGCTTTTTACTAAAATTCATAATTTAAACATGACTATAGAAATTTTCAATCTTTTTAGCATTTATTTTAGGTAATTCCAATTTCACTTATAACTACCTTTAAGCCAATATTACTTTCCATATATTTAGCTCAATATATGCTATTCATTAAACACCGCATCATTAAATGTCAACTTAGATTTATTATAAGTGCATGAAACTTAACATCCAGTGGTTTATATCCTTTAATAATTTTTTCTTATAAAATTTTATCATCTTTAGATCTGAGATGATTCAACTATATGTGTCATAACATATAATACTATCATCATTTGATTATACTTCAACAACTTCTCGACTGATAGTTGTGCACTCATTAGTTTTTACGTATTTCTCACCAGTTTCGACCTAATTTCATCATTGTTAATACATGTTTTACCAACTTAATGTTATCTTTATCAAGTTTATAGTAAGAAGTTTTCGCAATATGAGATATTGAATCTTATTTCATTATAATTGATCTTTAATAAGAATTATTTGTAATTCTATTTAAAGTTTAAATGAAATTACAATTTAATTTCAATTAAATTATTAAAACGTCTAAAACTTATTATAAATAGACTTAAGCTCTATGGAGCTAGTATTTTTTGCTTAATCATTTCTGTAAAAGTTACAAAGTTCTACCAACTAATTATGTGGATACCGTTAGAGGTCAGACATTTGAGTAGCTATGGTGGTTGAGACGCATCGTTTTCGAAAACGATTCTAGTGATACAACAAGATAAAGATAAAGCTTTAGAATAAGGTACGAATTTAGATTCATGCTTTATTATGATTATGTGTTAATCATTTTATAGAATTAAGGTGATCTTGGATTTCAGGAAATCAAACTATAAAAAAGTTTCGTAATTATTCCATTGTAGTCAAAATTGGATCCCGACCCAGTTTTCCGGCAATGGTATCAGGAAACTTATTATTCATAAATAAAGAAACAATTTCTAAATAAATTGAATAATAATTCTCCAAAAAATCATAAATTTAATTTATTTCAATCAAATTGAAATAAATAAATTTAATTAAGAAACATCTTTCTTAATTAGTTAAGAAAACACTTTTTTAATTTTAAGAAATCAATAAGTTTAATCTAATTTGGTTTTTCCAAAGAATTGGAAATATTATTTTAGGTTATGAAGATCAATAACTAGAATCAAACGAAGCTTGATGTTTATGCATATAATTTGATAATAAGTGTATAAGTTGCATATTTTATTTATATGGTTGATATATTTATTGAATGCATTTTAAATTGTATGTTATATATATATGTGTGATATTTTATATGCAATTTGTTTGATGAGACGAATGAAATTAAAATCCCTTGTTACAATATTAAATATACGTTGAGAACGTGATTGCTGTCTTCCATTATTATAAGAATAAACCAAAGTTCTATTTATTGTAGGCTTGTTGAGCAAACTCAATGTCGTTTTAACCTGAACATGTTTATTCTTATAATAGTGGGTTTTATTTAAGTAAATTTGTGTGAATTGGATGAGCAAACTCATGATCACATGAATTTAAAGGCAGGGTTACGAATAACATATACAGTATGTTTTAACAAGAGTTATCACCTAACGGGCCTAGGAGTTATATGAGACGTGATTGATAAAATTATTATCTACCTAATTTAATTTTAGTTGGTTTGTTAAACAAACTCAAGATCAACTATATTTGAATGAGATCTTTGCCCATTAGAAAGATTAAAGTAATCTTTTAGAATAGTAGTGAGGGCTATTATTTCGAATAAAATAGTAAAGTAACCAAATGCATGATTAAAGTACTAATCTTATTTGGTAATTATGACATATAATTTGTTACTTGCTTTTTTTACATTTATTTTTGTTATGAGTGAAACTTACCTTGTTTAGTAAGATGCTAAGTTAATGAACCCAAGTTTTTGGACATAGGATATGTTTGAGAAGAGTTCTCAAAAGTTAGAAAATTGTATGTCCATTATGTTATTATGTTATAATCCCTGTCGAGGATTCAGTAACAAAGTTTTAGAGTTATGTCAAAATCATATATATGACAAAATGTATTAACATTTTGGATTGACTAATGTTTCATAAACTTCTTTGATGACAACATGTAAGATGTTTGTCATCGCCATAATAGCAAAATGCAAAGGGTTGCATGAAGTAGAGTTAAAAGGTAAAATACCTCGTTGAAATTGTTCTACTTAATTTAGCCTACTAAAAACATAATAGCGGACTACAATTAAACATTTTGTTATAGAATAATAATAGTTATCATTAGAAGAAAATGATTGCATTATTTTTCTTGCCTATATGTGATATGATAGAGATCATATGAATTTCTAATTCATGCTTATGTGTATTTGATATTGAATTTCAATTCAACATTATTGTAATGTTCAAAGCATGATAAAAAAATAGATTGTTAAGTAAAAATAGTTGATCCAAGTTTATGCAAATAGTTTATAAATGATGGATCAAAGAAGACTTATGATTAACATAAATGGAAAGAATAAAAGTTGGATAACTGAGACCATCCTTTAAACCAACATAACGAGAATCATAAAGTTACATATAAGGATATATGTATTCTTTTGATTATGAATCGTATGAAACTTGTTAAGTTGAAAAATAACCAAATCAACCTTTGGTGAAAGGATGATGATGGTATTGAATTATTAAATTTATACATGTGATGTATTGGATGAAATAACAATTCATAAAAAGACGATACTTATATTTCATTAGATTACTAATGACTTTATCAGATATAGTCATATGCATTAAATGAAATAATGATTTAAAATTTTGAAATGTTCAAACTATTTAAATCTAAGTAGAAATTAAGCATTGAGAATGCTAAAGCACTCCGATGAGATCATTATGGTGAGTTTTAAATTTTTTGTTATCTATAGGGAATGAGATTCTTTGGTGAATACCTTCATATCTAAATTTATAAGAGTATGGATTTATGTAGAAGTAAAATACAATGTGAGATATTGTATGATACAATAGTATTTCTTTTATAACAATGCTTAGTATAATGTCTTACATTCTATAGTTCTAATTGAATCAATTAGTAAGATGTCATATTAGATATGAACTACTAAGCCTTTGAAAGAATCAAAGTTAATGATTCAGGGATGTGATGCTTAGTTGAAGCATATATTATCCATTAAGTTTATAACTAAAATGGGTAATAAAAGGTTATCAGATATCCAAAAGTTAAATATAATCTTACAAACATGTTGTA
This sequence comes from Erythroxylum cataractarum, assembly GCA_024703695.1. NCBI lineage: Eukaryota > Viridiplantae > Streptophyta > Magnoliopsida > Malpighiales > Erythroxylaceae > Erythroxylum > Erythroxylum cataractarum. Next base: position 76,336,252 of record JANJEY010000005.1, read on the forward strand.
CAAATTGTTTATTTCAATGTATACTTGTACAAATTGTTTGTTTCAACGTATACTTATAGGAAAATGATTCTCAAGATAAGTAGTAAAAGTAAGATGATATTTGAAAAGTTCAAATCTCATAACAATACATCTAATTGAAACTAGTGTCTTTAATGATACATTTGATGTATAGTTAAAAGGCTACGAGACATTGAAAGATTCACTTTCATGATGAATTCAAAGAGTTTATTTTGGAGATGATTATGAATTTATCATGTCTACAAGAAGGTTAGTAAGACTATGATGTCCTTTTCAGTGGGAGTATGTGGAGACATACTACTCATAGAAAACAACAATTCTAACTTTTAATTGTTGAAAATATAACTGTCTAAGAACAACTTTTATTAGATATGATAAAGTAACAACTTAATTCCAGGAATTAGATCTATAGAAATAAATTAGATATTGTTAACTTATTCTAAGTCCAAGTACATAGATAATGTACTAAAGATGCTTAGTATTTGAGATATCAGATACTTATAAAGTATTAAAAATATCTATTATTTTATATATGAGTTGATATTTGAGTTCAAGATGATAAGGGTATAACTTTAGAAGTAAATCCTAATTAAGGTTTATTTACTTAGAATAATATCATTTAGGATTAGAAAGGTTGCTATGTAGCAATTGGTTGCTAATTAGGTCATAATACATTTTTATTTAGTGGAAATGATTAATCAGATCAATAAGTTCTTTAGTGAACTTGATATGATTCCTTGCATTGTTTAAGACAGTAATGTAGTGTAGAACTTTAGAGCCATTGGGCATGGATAAGGAGCTAATGTCTCATAAAAGATCTAATAATGTGTTTAAGAAAATTTTCTTAATTAAGATGATAATTATGATGGAAGTTGTAAGATTTAAGCAAGTGCTCACTATAGAGAATCTTTTAGAATTCTCTTATTAAGTCACTATTCTAGTAGTAGAATAATCTTCATATGGTGATATGGTATAAGATACTTAAACGATTAGTTTAGTGCAAGTGGAAGATTATTGGTTTATGTCCTAAAGCTAATCACTTTGTTGTAGTTTAGTGACAAATTATTTAAAGACATTCTTTATCTTTTACATGTTTAGATGTTATGATAAAGTCTATGAGATAATTGTACATTGCAAATGAAATTATAATAAGATTATAATTATGAGATTCATATTGCATTTTGTATTATTCTTAAATTTTTTCAGTCATTTTTCTATTAAAATTGGACATTAATAGAACGTAAAAAGACTAGCACATATTTTGTTTTTCCTTACAAAGGAAATAGTCGATCTCATAGGCTAAAGTATAGAGATACTTAAACAAAGGTGTGGGTGCTTGTTCGAGAACAAGTTCACTTAACAATCCCAATATGAGCAATCTATTTGGAACATTACTTGTATATCTATGAAATTCTCATTGTGATGATTGTATAAGTGATCATTTGACTTGAGGTCACCAAAGTTATCTTGTATAAGGATTGCTATATTTTGATACTATTTATGACCTATTTAATCATGGGTTGGTCAAACGGTAGTCATTGGATGTAGTATAAATTATATAGAGATAGTTGTGTGATTAAGATAGGATTCATCACAATAAAGTAATTAGGGAGAATGTTCTATTATTCTCGATTAGTATTGATTCGATAAATCCTTGGCCAAAGTGGAATGATGTTTTGTAAATAGTTTACAAATGCCATTAATTGAATCAATAGCTAATGGTAGAGAACTAATTAATTGGACGCAAAATAGAGTAGACATTAATTCCATAATCTACGTCTAATCAGAACATTGTATGATGAAATTATTAAATTATGCGAAAAATCATACATAGAAAGGTTAGTCAAAACTACTTTGACATTCTTAAATATTTAGGTGGTCATAATGTGTTGTTAGATGTCAATCTTGATCTATGGTTATAAACCGTTTAATTAGAGAATTAAAACATATTTGGGAACCTAATGGGTCTCATATATAGACTAGGTTGAAGAAAGCAAAGTTAATTTAATCAAATTAGACTTGATTATAAAATTTGAGAAATTTTATGATTAAATATGAGATATTTAATAAATAAGGATTAATACGAGGAATCTTATTTGGGCATAATTGGTATTTAATAAGCATTATTTGTAATTCTAATTAAAGTTTAATTGAAATTATAATTTAATTTTAGTCAAATTACTAAAACGTCTAAAGCTTATTATAAATAGGCTTAAGCTTTATGGAGCTAGCACTTTTTGCTTAACTCTCTCTGTAAAAGTTATAGAGTTCTCTCAACTCATTCTGTGGATGCCGTTAGAGGTCGAACATTTTTGCAGCTATGGTGGTTGAGACAGATCGGTTTCAGAAACAGATTGAGGGATACAACAAGATAATGATTAAGCTTCAAAATAAGGTACGAATTTAAATTTATGCTTTATTATGATTACGTGTTAATCATTTTATAGAATTAAAGTGATCTTAATTTTTAGGAAATCAAAATATAATAAAATTTTGTAATTATTCCGCTGCGTTCATAGTTGGATCCTGACCTGGTTTCTCAACATTATCATCCACTAATAGAATAGTAACAAAGTTGAATGACGTGTATGACATGAAATGGTTCTTGTTTGGTATCATACAATGCCGAGCATCTTGTTTGCAAAATATATAAGTCTTGCATGTGAATAGTTTAAACATATAACATATTTCTGTGGTTGCAAATTAAATCCCTATTCTACACTGCATCAAATGACCTTGATGAATCATCAAACTCTCTTTTCTCACTCATTTTCTTCTTATTTGGATAGTCCTTTTTTATATGTATTATTTGCTCATACTTGTAGCATCACAATTGTTGATTTATTTAACTGGTAAAAGTTGCTTCTTTTTGACAAAAAGGTTACAAATTCGAATAACGGAAATAGCCTATTTATAAAAATACAAAGGTAAGGTTGTATACATCAATGATCCTTTCCAGACCCCCAAAAAACGGGAAATCTTGTGCACTAAGCAAGTTAACTTGACTTATAACACCGCAATTGTTGATTCATTCTTGGGTTTAGGTATATAACTAATTTTAAATGAGTCATCCTTATTATGTTTCTCTTACGACCTTAGTTTTTCCTTACATATAACTCTTCATATTGAGAGCTTTCATTAGTTTTTAATTTTCGTTAGTTATGAGCTAATAATGTTGTAATGGTGCTTTTCTCACAAAATTTCTCCTTGCTTGATGTAAGTATGATCATAAAATGTTCACAGGAAAGTGGTAAAGAACAAAGTAAAGTTTTCATTTTATATTTATCTACAATAGTCACCTTAAGTTTTAATATGTGGTTGACTATTTAGTTAAACGCATCGATATATTATTTTTGATATGTTACTTCCTACATATTCAGTTTGTATAATTATAATTTATTTACACATTATTTATAAGAGACTTTGACATACATCAACTCTCTTAATTCTTTTATATTTCCACAAGAAATGCAATATCCATTATAAGATTCATAACCTTACTTGTCAACTATAGTCATATGGTTCTAGTTACTTGTGTCTACAACTCTTCCTAATTGAGATCATCCATATGTTTAAAGTCATACTTTCATAGATATTTCATAATGCCTTAACAATAAATCCTTCATTTCTATTGTCACAGTCTGAAATTTGTATCCCGATTAAACTTTGTAACTAGATTTATTGTTACCTCAATTATGATATGATATCATTTATTGATAGAGTATGTGGGATAAGCACATAGTAGAAAGGGAGTAAACAAATAAGAACATAACAAAATTTTAATGAGATTTGACTAATTTAAAACACCTATATGCTCATAAGCAAACACCCTATTCTTCTATTAGCACTTCAAGGTGTTGGAAAAAATAACAGAAATAATTAAATTTGAACGGCTTATTTAAATGCAAGGTGTTGTGAAAAATCACTACCTTAAGTTGAAAATTCCTCCTCTACAATGTAGCAAGATAATGGGATCTAATCTCAGGGTTAACGCCTCTTCCACCATCTTTAGTGTAATCCAAAAACTATCTCCGTGACTAAAGCAAAGACAAAACATAAGAGGAAGAATGCAGCAAAGATGTACGTCGTATGGAGCAATATGTGAGAAGTAAGCAAAACAAAAGAAATGTGTAAGATGTTGCATCTAGAGAAAATGAAAAACACGGTAGCCAGAGAAGAGAAGAAAAACCAGAAGAACAAAGGAGTGTATCGTAACATATTATGGTGAGCGTTGCATAATAATGGAGGTAATAACGTCCTGAATGTCATTGATAATAAAAGGTAAAATGTTAGGAACATTGATAATAATAAAGGGATGAACGTTGTGATAACTGATAAGCAAATGTTACAAGTTTTGGAACAATCATCAATAATCCTCCACTTGCGATGTAACAATTTAGGAGAAAAATAGGCAAACAACCAGGAGAACTAAGTTTTGAACCTAGTATCCAAGAAATTTTGAAGACATAACTTGCTAGAGAAATAACATCCTCAAACTGTCATGGTCTCATGATCACTCTAGAGAGACAGCCTAAATACTCTCATAAAAGGGTGATTAGACTCCCACAATCATGTAGGTGAGTCCATCAAGTGTGTATTGCTCACATCACCTAAACTTGGGTTATGGAAGTCACTAAGGATTAAACAATCCAACCTCATCAGATGTAGTAAATTCATGATAGGGATGCTATTCAACAACTAAATATATCTTAGTATTATTCCACAAACAATGCACAAGTAAGTAGTCACTATATAACTTCGTTTGACCTATTGAACTTGGTTTCCCAAAATGGGTATCCATCACGAGGTTACTACATAATTGGGCTCAACCTATCCCTTTAGCATGCTCTAAAACTAGTTTACTACTCAAAGTTTTTATAAATGGATATGCTAAGTTTCTCTCTGACTTGACATAATCTAGAGCGATTACACCATGACTTATTAGAGTTTAGACAATTTTATGTCTCAATCTGATATATCTATTTTTGCCATTATATGCCTTGTTCTCGACAACATGAATGACAGTCTGCGAATCACAATGAAGAAACACAAAAGGAATTGGTCTTTCCCAAAGCGGGATATCTGCTAAGAAATTCCTTAGTCACTCAACTTCCCTTCCTGCCAGTTCCAAAGCCATAAACTCAGCCTCTATTGTTGATCTCACAATATATGTTTGCTTGGATGACTTATAAGGCACTATAGCTATTGCCAAGGTAAACATGTGACCATTTGTTGAGTGTATATCATCACTCTTATAACCCAGTTAGTATCAAAATACTCCATAAGAGGATGACCACTAGAAGATAAAATATAATGCACAGTATATTTTAAATATCTCAATAAACGAATCAATGCATTCCAATGCTTTTGATTAGGATTATGAGTATACCTATTAAGTCTCCTCAAATAGCATGCAATATTACGATGAGAATAGTTCATCAAGAACATCACACTACTAAGAATTTTAACATACAAAGTTTGGTTTACACTATCACCAGGATTTTTTTTAAAGCATACTAGCATCATAGGGAGTCTTGACTGGTTTAACATCATAATAACCAAAATTCTTCAGAATTTTCTCAACATAATGAGTTTGATTCAACCTAAAACCAGAGTTAGACCTATCAATTTTAACTCCCAAAAATAAAATCCACATGTTCAAGATTTCTTATATCAAAGGAAGACTTTAACAAACTCTTGGTAGTTCAATGAAAAATAAACTAGTACCAAAAATAAGCATATCATCCACGTAAAGAGTTAGGATCACATAACCATTGGCATCAAATTTCACATAAATGTAAGAATCAGTATCACAAAAGGTGAAACCATGTTTTAGGAGCTTGTTTAAGTTTATACAAAGACTCAACCAACTTACACCCCTTTTGCTCCTGACTAGGCACTCTAAATCCCTCATGCTTGACTATATAAATTTTCTCATCTAGATCACCATCCAAGAAAACTGTTTTAATATCCATTTGGTGCACATAAAGCTTAAACATCGAGGCAATAACAAACAAAATCCTTACAATTTTAGTAACAGGAGAGTAAGTATAAAAAATTCCAATCCTCCCTTTTGTTTAAAGTCTTTAATCACAAGTTTTGCCTTGCATCTCTCAATGGTTCCTTCAAGTCTTAATTTCTTTTAAAAAATCTACTTACATTTTAAAAAGATATATCCTCAAGGTAAATCAACTAAAACCCAAGTTTTATTAGACATGATTGACTCTAACTCACTATCTATGACTTCCTTCCAAAATGTAGCATCCACATATCTCATTTCTTCCTTATAAGTTTTAAGATCTTCATCAATAACATAAGTCACCACGAAATTGTCATATATCTCCACAGGTTTTTTCACCACAAAGGACGTAATAAAGTCAGAATCAAAATTGGTGGGTACTCTAGCTCTTTTACTTCTCCTTAGTGCAACAATTTCCTCTTCCTTTATGTCGTTATTGGTAGAAGAACTAGGGAAAGATTCTTTAGGAGCTTGCCCACTCACCTTTACAAGAAATACATCCTAAAAAAAACCACATCTCTTGACTCTATAATTGGTCTATAGGTGCTAGATCCCTCTTTCTTAACCATAAATCTATAAGCAACACTATTAAAGGTAAATCCCACAAAAATTGAATTAATAGTCTTAGGCGTAATTTTCTTCCTCTTATGTTCAGGTAGAGAAACTTAGCAAGACACCCCACACTTTCAAAAAAAGCAAGTTAGGTAGATAAACTTTTTAAATTTCATAAGTGGTTTGATCTAGTTTCTTATAAGGGACTCTATTTAGAACATAACAAGCTGAAAGAATACCTTCCTTCTATATAAAATAAGGTAATCCTGAGGAAATAAACATTTCATTCATTATGTCATTAAGTGTTCAATTTTTCCTCTCGGCTATTCCGTTTTGTTCAAGTGTATAAGGGGCTGAAAGCTCATGAATTATACCAACTTTTTGCAAAATAATCAGCAAGAAAATCAATACTATACTCACCACCTCGATCAGACCTTAATATTTTAATTTTCCTTTTCAATTGTTTTCAACCTCAACTTTGTACTTCATCAGTGATCTTAGGCAATTATGTAGCAATTCAAGAATTTAATGCAATTACTTTTTCACAACACGTGACAAGTTTAACGGATGGATACATCATCACAAAAATCATCCATTACTCGGAATGGATCAAAAGATGTGAAGTGCAAAGAGCAAAGGACTTGCAAAATGTCAAGTTAATCTTATAGCACTAGTCCAATAAATTGTAGCAGAATTTTCATTCATCAATGACATAGATAATGCCGCAATTTATGGCTTTAACTGAATTTTGCAACGAAATTTAGGGTCACAAAAGATGTAGCAGATTAAAAAACTACGCATAAGTGGACGATTTTGATATGAAAACATAATTACATTTAATTTCCCATGAATTAACAACATTATTGAAAAGCTTTGCTGAACTAAAGTTTCTTAATGGGTCAAATTAGATTGACAACATTTTTGGATGACTTAACCATTAAATAACAAAATTAAATTTGCAGATCATGTCGGATGTATAAAAACAATTACAGATTGAACTTCAGTATATTCAATGTGGAATTCATAAAAGTCATATATCATGTATAGCAAATCCTTTTGTAATGTGAGATATTGAATTATCCATACAATCAAGTAGATTCAATGAACTAGTACCCCCTAAAAATGATGACTAGTTTGAGGAACAATTCATGTACCCGTCAATGGATATGCATTATACTTCTACAATTAAGCTGAGTAAATTCAACTCAACAACCTATATCCTATATGAGAACATGACAAATATGACTAAGGTATATGCCTAAAAACATATTAAGCAATCTAACTTTAGTTTTTTATAAGATGTAAATCAGCATAAAGAAATCTTTAGCATCAGCTTACTTTAACACCACCATATACAATATCAACAATTAGTAACAGTAGCGTCAATGGCATCAGTATCTTGAAAGATATCCAATGAAATACCCTCTGATTGTATCCAGTTAAAGGACTCAAACCAATGAGATTCAAGAAATGAAGTCCATAATGAAATAATCAAAAAATATGAAGAGAACAACAGCAAGAGCAACCGATATTTCGACTAATGCAGCAGCAAGAACACAATAATTTCCAACCAACAGTAGCAAATTCGAAAAAATAGCAAGAATAGAAAATATCCTGACGAAGAGTAAGCAAAACAACACAATTTTCGACAACAGTAGTAATGCAACGAATGTTTTCGGCTTAGATTATTAGAGAAAATAGGAGAAATAATTAAATTGGAACGATTTATCTGAATGTAAGGCGTCGTAAAAAATCACTATCCTAAGTCAAAAATTTTCGCTCTACGGTGCAGTAGGATAACGAGATCTGACCCTAGAGTTAATGCCTCCTCCACCAGCTTTGGTGCACTCCAAATGGTAACGTAGGAACTGTCTCTGGGACTGAAGAAAAGACAAAACATAAAAGGAAGAATGCAGCAAAAAGATGTACGTCGTATGGAGCAATATGCGAGAAGCAAGAAAAACAGAAGAAATGTGTAAGATGTTGTATATGGAGAAAATGAAAAGCATGATAGCTAGAGAAGAGAAGAAAAACCATAAGAACAAACGAGTGTATCGTATGTATAGAAGGAGAGGAGAGCTTTATACGTTAATTGGTAATAAAGACATTAATGTTAGACTTTTTATTCCCATACTGAAAGTGAGTAAGGGAGGGGGGAGGCTTCACATGTATAAATAAACCCCTCCCC
>JANJEY010000005.1:76345128-76356375 GCA_024703695.1 Erythroxylum cataractarum
TGTTTTTCTCCCTAATAAAAAGGGTGTGCAGTAGCTCCGGAGACGTAGGCATAATTTGGCCGAACTCCGTTATCAAATTTTTGTGTTGTGTGTTTGTTCTATTGGCTTTCCAGTAGTGTGGAAATAGTTTAATTTCCTAACAATTAAAATACATGAAAGTATTATGGTGAACGTTGCATAATAATGGAGGTAATAACGTCATGAACGTTATTGATATTAAAAGGTAAAGCATTAGGTACATTAATATAATAAAGGGATGAAATATAATAAAGGGATGAATGTTATGGTAACTGATAAGCAAATATTCCAAGTTTTGGAACAATCACCAACACAAGGTTCCACACTCCAGCATAAGAAACATACAACAACTTCTTATTTTTTAAACAATATTACTTATCTCCTATGATGTTATTTAACTATCATACAATTATTTTTATCATATTTTGTTAGCTTCTTTTTTAAACTTTTAAACAATGTTGTACCAAAGTTTAAGAATTTCAATACTTCCATCATTTTGAAAAAATAGATGAGTGAATTGTGTAATAGCTAAATAACATCTTAAGGATAAGTGTTAGTGTCTAAAATATGATAATTAAAACAAAAAATGTCAAACTCTAAGGAGTCCCATCATATTTAACCCCTCTTTTATTCTTTTGGGTTGCTCTTTTATTTACCTTTTTACGATTGCTCTAAGCATACTATAGCCAGTCAATCCAATTAAAACGATTCTAAAATCTGTTTTTGAATTTTGTGCATCCTTATATGTTTGTGTACAAGCAAAAAAGTTAAAGAGTTTAAATGGACCATCTTCATAAATCATGTAACGGGCAACATGGGGCCATACCATTTAATGCCTTTTGACACAAAAGGTTCGTGTCAACTTATAAAATGATATTTGCATTAGAGATCAAGGAGTCATTAGATTCTCATTCTATGCAAGACATAAAGTTTAGAAAAGTTCATATATATATATATAGATAGATAGATAAATCATATTTTATATATCGTACTAATGAAAAATAATGAGTCCGTTAAGTTTCAAAAGTATTATTTTGAGAATTAACGTTGAAGCAAAAAATAATTATAGAGAGGAATTAAGTAGTAAATAAAATATCTACTTTACAAAATGGAAGGAAAATCATCTCCCATAATGTATATTCACCTTCATCCTTGATAATTACTATTAATAGATATCAGGAGGACATATCTTGTGTAATCTCTAGTTTATTTTAACTCTGTTCTAGTTTATCTCAGTTATATATTTATGTGAATCTTACACACATATATGACTGAGATAAAATAAAATAGGATTGTAACATAATAAAGGTACAAATAATCTGGGGGCTTGACCAGGGGTGTTAGTGTGGACCGCAACAATGAACGTTCCACCTATCTAAAGGACCACCTAATAGAAGTACATTATTATTGCTACCCTACCGAGTGCACAAATCACACGTGCTGTGTCTTTGAAAGATCCCATGGAGTAGGACCCATCCTAGACGCTCACACCAAATCTCTGACCCTCCAAATCACACCGTACCTCAGCCAATCCAATCCTTGATCTCTTCAGATCAAATTCCATCCACACGTTCTGTTGATGGTGATGTCCAATCACGTAAGCCTCCACGCCTAACAAGTCAGAGTTCCCAAACGATAGGCAATGCACCGAATCACTACCCCTTACTTCACGCGGAACCCTGTACAACACCCTCTCACCCGACACCGTCATCTCCGCCCCTTGAAACACCAAACTCACCGTCGGTACCCACTGAGTCACGACGGGTTGACTCAGTGGGAGCAGGAAACACAGGTCCATAGCTCCTTGAAACACAAAATTCTCATCCTCTAAAACCCTCAAAACCCCGCTGGTTTGGTTCAAAAACTCGGCTCTTAGAACCGAGTAAGCCGGACCGAGAAGGAACGTGAATTGGGTTCCCGAGTCGACCATGGTCTGACCCGCCCCAGTATGATCCGGTTCAAAAACGGACCTGGGTATTGGCAACAACTTACCGGACACTTTAATTCCTTCAAGTTGAACCGTGTATGCAACCCGGTCAAAGTAAGGTAACGGAGTTGAGATTTGGACTAACGGAGTGTAATTTAACGGCAATATTCCGGTAAAATTGGATTCACCGAGAAGTAATAGACCCGAAAAGTTTGAACCCGAAATGCAGTACGAGAACTTCGGAAAACCCATCTGTGAAACGAAAGACAAAGATCCGCGGTTCATCCCCATTAACCCGGTGGTTCTCGAGTCCTCGTCGGAGTTTGAACTGAATAAAGAGTCCATGCAGCCGAAAACCGTCGTTGAGACGTCGGAGTTTCCGAACCGGAACGTGTCTGACGCTAAGTTTCCTTCAGAGGACGAAGCGTCGGCGTAGGAGAGAGTTGCATGGCAGAGCTTGTTAGAGTCGCACGAAGCGGGTATGGTGAAGTCCCGGGTTTTGGTCGTGCAGGTGGGCGAAGAACAGGGCACCGGTCGATAAGTGGTCGAGCGGTTTGGGTTGAATGCGGATGGATAACTCTGGGTTTTGTTGCAACGAAGCCACGAGAGCTCGCTTCCGGTGTCGAGAACCATGGAGATGTTTTGCGGCGGTGTACCAACGGTGAGAGATACGGTGAGTGTCACGTTGTGATGGAACGTAAGCTTGCTTGCTGATCGTGGCACCGACACGGATCCAACAACTTGAGTTTTCATTGGCAAAACGAGAGCTTCTGGTAAAGAGAAGCAGAACTTGGAATCTGAAAACAGAATTATTACTATAGTGTATAAAATGGAAAAAGATTGAAACTTTAGAAATGGGTATGTGCAGAAATTGCAGAGAATGTCAGTAGAAACACTAGTCATGCTGTTCATTGGTGGAGTGGAAGAGACAGTTAGTTAATTGTGTGTAAACCAGCGGAAGAAATCTTTACTCTTTGGTGAAGGGAATGTGGGAATATAGTTCAGATTGTTTTAAGCAGAAATGGGATAGTGTTATGTTGTGGGTTTTGGAGACAGATTTAGGGATCTGAGAAACAACAGAAACAAGTAAACCCGAGTCTGTTTAAAAAAACTTTCGGTGGAATGTATCTGCAGGTGTGGAGTGGATTTTAGCTGAAAAGAGATGAAGAGAAAAGAGTAAAAGAAGTAGCTGCAGAGTGGATTTTAGCTGAAGAGAGATGAAGGGGAAAGAGTGAAGAAGTTGTACTATGTCATGTCTTTGACGATTGGAAACGTACAAACTTGCTTGTTTTTGTTGATTACTTGTCGGGTAGATCAGATATTACGGTTGAGTTGGTTATATAGCAGAAGTAAATGGCAACTACGTCAGGTAATATGGTAAGGAATATAGCTATTTTTCTAAAGCAAATATTAGGATTCGTTTTAGAATGGTTGCTAAATACCATGAAACAAGTAAACCAAAAGTATCTGTTCTGTTGTTTGATTAAAGATCGAATCTTTGGCAATTAATGATGAATCTAATCGGTCGCAGAGTGACATTGTTTGCTGTTACCTGTTAATCTGTAACGAATTTAAGGGGACCTTTCACTGCATTTACTGCATTATATGCTTTTAGGTGGTGAAGCAGCCATCTCCCAGAAGGAAGATAAAAAAGGTGACCATGCACGTGCTTTGGTACTAGACTATGGCCAATTTTCTGGACGATATAATGGAAACCGATCAGTGTAAAAGCAAGGAATAGTCAAGTGATGGCACATGCACTGCTGAATTGTTTAAAGACACGGGATCGTGGCTGGGTCCATTTAAGTACATAGGCTAAGATTAATGCTTCCCATACTAAGTTTGTTATATGACAAAAAAGGCTAAATCTTCGTTCCCTAGAAGTTGCCTTCAGATTGTTTGATAGAATCTGTTACAAAATATTAACCACCAGCAGTTCACTTGGCTGTTACTTTCAAGGATCATTTGTGTGCAGCATAAGACAGAATATGAAACGGTGCTCTGCCTGATACTGGAAAGAGTAAGCTTCAAAGCAGCAGTTTAAGAATTTAAGTGCATAACTTCTTGATTTCTGTAACCAACTTCCAATATTTTATGCTCTTATGTGTCAGGATCAACACAATTTCTCAAGCATTGCAATGATTTCTAGTTGAGGGGCAAGTTTACTCTGTATATGCATGTGGATACATTATGGGATGAAGGATGGGTAAGGAGTCTCAAGTAGCCGTATGGATGCTCTTGTCTTCTCTTCTATCTTTATGAGTAGATAAAGACCATAATGAAACTATAGTTTCAGAGCAGCGTTTTGGTAGGCATTCATAGATATGTCTGTATTTACACCTTTGTTTTGGACAACTGCTAACATTGGTTCATTTTAGCCCCACATCTGAGTTATCATAGTCAATCGTTTTTGTGCATTTGTGGATCTTCAACATATTTGAAACTATACCTTTGTCTTTATGTTCCCAGTCCACTGGTCCCCTAATTTTTGAGTGCGTTAAAAGCGATTCAAAGTTAAACGACAAGCTCGGCTCAAGTAATCATTGAGACTTTTACATAATGCAAACCAAACTTCTAACATTTGAAAATATTTGAGAAGTCGTTGTGATGATTTAAACTCAAAGACCATTAGTATTTGAAGGTACTTAAAACAGTTCTTAACCACTTGGACCAACACTAAGTTGGGTGGTCCACAAATTATTATGCTGATTCAATGGGTAGATGGCCATCTTCAATGAAAAGGAAATCGGTAGTAAGAAGCGACAGTTGATATTTACATGATAATAACGTGAGGCTGTATCTCAACTAGTATCTTTATGTCATTTTCTCTTTTTCTGTCAAAAACTTCATGTCCATTCTGCAGGTTGAAATGTGAAAATATGTTGTAACAACATTCTTCCTCTTGCACTATAGTCAACACATGGAGAGCCCAATGCAATGAATGAGGTAATAAATTATTGATGTCATTTGGTCCACTGTGTGTGATGACCATTGGTACTGAAATTCAACTGAATTCAGGTAAGACCTTAATCCAAAACTAGTATGAATTCTGTTCCTTTTGCGAGTGATAAGAGCTTTGAAGGCTATTTTCACCTTAAAGTTGCTTGAAAATGTTTTACTATGGCTTGTATATTTTCCCATTTGATTCCTGGCAACCTTTGACTTGTTTCTGTCACCTGCTTCAAGGGTAAATTTTTTTTTGTGCTGAGATTCCCTCTTTTTCAATCCAGTAAAGAAAGAGACAGAAATAATCAATCTGCAGAACTTATCACATGAATATGGTGAACATGGTTACTCCGACTTTTTTGTATTGCCTGACACAAAAGGAATTACATGACATTATCATTCCGAGTATCTGCAGATTCCTAGAATCAATAATGAATCTGTTCAGCATAAGAATTTACAATGATCGCTTCAAGTAAAGATCCCGCTTTAGTCAACAGGTAATCTGCACCAATTAAGTCATAAAGAGTAAAGCTGAAAGAACTTCTCTTTCCGTTCACATTTTCTGTTTGGGGTTCTACACCTTATTGGCCTCTATGGCACCATAGAAACACATTGAATCAACCCGGAATGACCGGGAAAGTTCCTTATCTAAGAAGGGCACACGTAGCCAAGAGCAAAAGTTCAAGGTAGTAATATGGTTCTGATGACTAGCCAAACAAAGCAAGTCTCCATTGAGCTGAAGGCACAAGTTTTTCCAAACTCAGCGCAACATGTGAGGTGTACCGAATGGATACTTTTGCCAATGGGGTCACAATCTGACACACATCGCGGAAAGATCGACGATAAATTGATAGAATAAAGATACGCAAGGTTTTGATTTCTACGACACCTCTCAGAAGCTTGTCCTAAGCAATCCCGATGATCAAAATAAAACCAAGAAAAAACGAACAATCAACACGCCACAATTGAGAAAACAATTGATAAGTGAAAAATGGTTCGAAAAGTAACAAGAACAAGATAATAATGTTCTCTCTAAAGCCGACGACACTCAAACAATATAATCTAAAAAATTGTAAAACCCTAAAATATAAGTATTTATACCTAGGTCAAATAATAAAAGGTTGGGCTAAAATACATGGAAACTCAAAATAAAACGAAGTCCAAAAATTAAATAAATAGGTTTGATATCTTCTTGGGCTTAAGTGATGAAGCATTAAATAGCCCAAGTTTTCGTGTTTTCAAGCTCCAAGTGTATCCGGTCCAAGGATTTGAGTTAAGTGGATTAGTTTGGACTCAATTCCATTAAACTCTCATTCAATAGGCTCGGAGTTTGTTATCTTCTGAAGATAAAAATTCACATGCGCCCAAGAGCCTCTTTAAATCTTTTGGTCCTAACTTTGGTCATGGACCATTCTGGTATAGTTCGATTATCCGTGGTCTCGCTTACATCATAAGGTCTCTCTTTAAGGACGATTGCCTATTGCACATAGTGTGTTTTGGATGTATGGTTTACATATTATAGGTCAAAAGAAATGCTAAAATATTCTACTCCTCTCCATTTGACTATAATGAGATCCTATGTAAAATATTAACTGGATATTATGGAAATTATCCTTTCGAGAAGCAAACAACTCTACTGCTCTAATTGGATTATATCAAGATTAAACATATATGTACCACCCTTCGATTAGGATAAATTAATAAAGGGCAGGTTATCCTTATGTCACTTAGCCTATTTTGTTTTGCAACATTGTTATACCTTAATGAGGCTACTTAAGGCTTGTTATTAATATATTAATTTTTTATTTTCAAATAAAAAAGAATAATTGAATTATATGACTTTGTTCCTTTTTTAATATACTCGCTTTTACAAAAAGTTAGAATTAATGTAATAATGTCTAAAACTTCACTATATGTCTAAGTCTTGATCTAAAAGGTTAGTATTAATATACAAACATTTAGTACTTAATATACCTCACCTTTAAAACAGTAATAAAATATTAGTAGATAATAATAGAAATACTTAAATTAATTAACTTTTTAATCTTTGCAATTTTTAATTTTCTAAAAGAATTATCTCTCTTAGACTTCTATTAAAAATAATAGTGAAATATAAGTAGCATGAATATCTCAATTTTTCAATTTTTTAGAAAAATTATTTCTCTTAGACGTTTATTTTAATTTGAATTTAGGACTTGGATTGAGTATTCATATCGGTAATAAATGATTAGTCTATATGTGATATTCATATCATGTGAGTTCGACATTTTTTTAATAGAAATCTAGAAGAGAGAGCTTTTTAAAAAAATTACAAGAAAAATTTTAATTTCATAAGACTTTTTTTTTTTTTAAATTGCCTAAACTATAAGGGAGGTTGTATCTTTTATCCTAAGCTAAACATGAAATTTGAATATAACATTTTCATCTTAATATAACCCTATCATTTCATAGAATTCAATTTAAATATTTTAAAAACATTCTAAATAAGCCTTGTATGGACAAAAAAATTAACCTTCGTAAATTAAATATCACATCAATATTAATGCGACACTTATTATATTTTTAAAATATGTTAGTAGGCCCCAGCAACAAATTTTAAAAAAATACAGTCATTTATATTTTATAATTAGAGAAGTTAATTTGTAATATTAATTTTTTAGGTTAAGTTATTAATTAAAATTCCTAAATTTTAGAATCAACTAACCTTAATTTGTTTAAACCCCAAATTAGTACCAAATCCCTAAATTTCCTAATTTCTTCAACACTTCTGCCCTTAATTTCACAGTAATTTCACAGCTCCCTGATTTCTTTAATCCTCAATCTTTAGCTTCTTCAACATAAACCCCTAATTTCTTCAATTTTTCTCCCTTCACTTGCATCCTGCACTAGATTCCTCTTACTTTTTCTCTAGCACCAGCTTTGTTATTCCTCCCTCGCATATCGCACTAGCCTCTTCCTCGTGTGATGATCAGCGTAATTTGTGTGCAAAGTGCTTAGTTTAGTATAATTTCCCTCTCTCGCGTCTCCCATTTTGCTTGTGTGCAAAGTGCATGGTTTAGTGAATAACTTCTTATGTTTGATTAAAAATAAATGATTCTCAAGTTTAATGCATTTTGTTTACATTCTCTATTAATTATTTTATCTTCTACCTCTGATTATAATTCTAAACTTCCTTCCTTCCTTCCTGCTTGAGGGAACTTTTCTGGTGGCATTTCTTCTCCAACACAGGTTTTTACATGTACGCAAATCTGGTCTATTTGTTGTAGTCAAAACTCTTACATTTCACTTTAGATTATAAATGAGGGACACTAACTCGAACTTTTCTAAAAAGAAAAATAAATGTTTCTTTTTTCCATTATTGGGACACCAATAATGTTAATTTTTTTTTCGTTATGCCATGGATTGTTGAACTAAATGAAAAAAAAAAAGCACAGGATCAGACCAAAAAAGCAAAGCCAAAACTACAAAATGGAAGTTTGAAAACAGAGGATGTCACGGTGTAACCATAGACAAGAAAAAGGTGCTTGTGAATGGGATAGAGCACATGGCAGGAGAAAATAACCTAATCGCAGATACAACACAGACTAATGACCATAGTCGACAATAGTCACCGGGTTTCAGCTCACAGACAGGAGTTGCAGATTTAAAACGAAGGGAAAAACCTGTTTAGGTTATAGGGTAGAGCATAGAACTCTTCACTTCTAGTGTCTTGACTGAAGTATCTAAACTTTTGCCACCAGTGCCTCCCACTGTCCCGGCGTCTAGAGCGGTGCCTTGGACTGTGAGTGATGTCCAAGATGTAAGCAATTACAATTCCCACCGTTGCTGGGGATGTGAATATCACTTGCATAATATCATTGAACTGCAAGCAACAATTTCGTTAGATTTTGTTTCAAAACAGCCATCACTAAGAGAATTCAAGTTTCTTACTCACCCATATGGCACCAGTGCCAACCGGTCCATGACCTTCTACTAGAATAATTTCGTCCAAGTATCGAGGCACTGAGAGGCCCATGAATAGAGAAAAGCCTAAGATGAATTTTGTCCTGAAGCTGTTGAGGTTGCAAAACTGAAGATGTGCAAGACCTGCCGAGGCTGTCAGCAAACAAAAGTTTAGTGAAATATGGAATGATATAAGAGAAGATGTTTCAGGACACAATGATTCTTCTTTCTCATATTTCCATGTTAATTAACCCAGAAAACAGGTTACCTACCCACATAGATAAACAGGACACAGTACATAGCTGCAAAAATCGGCAAGGGTATGGAAGCAATAACAGCCCCGAATTTTCCTGCAAGAGATCAATTATTATAGTGGTTAAAGGGAGCAGATCTGCTGTTCCCATTCTGTTGAGTTAAAATGCCAATGGAGGCCTGAATTCTTGCTTGCAACATTGTTTGAATGCAGCTATGCACCTACTACAGAAAAGAATAGCATAAAGCCTGCTGATATTTGGATGACTCTCCGACTTCCAACTCGTGTTAATCCCATTAGACCCGCATTTTCGCTGAAAGTGCAAAGCGTGAATAATTAGGACACTGAATTAGCAGAAAGAATAGATGACAAACATCATTTAGAAATTTCCAAAATCATTACACTGAAGCAGTACAGCCATTTCCTGTACCAAACAAACCAGTCATCATAGTCCCTACTCCCTGGAAAGTAAGGGAAAAAAAAAAGGACAAGTGAAGAAACATCCTGAATCAAATAGGGGGTTAGATCAACTTTCAACTAACACCTTCGGGCTTCGCAGAGAATGAAGTTACCTGCCAACCAATGCCACGACTGAGTACTGAAGGAGGGATTGGAGTGGCACTCCCGAATCTAGATGCTGCCATGAATGTACCAGTAGACTGCAAATTCGAAAGCTTTTAGGAAGCAGTACTTGAAATAACGAGCACCAGAGCCATATTTCACTGCAAACTCATACCGAACTAAACAAACAACTGTGTTGATAAAAACTCAATTCACATAATTGCACCTCAATAACTGCAACAAAGCAGGCAGCCATCATCGCAAAAGCATCACCAGCCTCAAACGTGGGTCTCCCCCACTGGAGAGGATATGGAACCCTTATCCTACATAGAAGTAAAACAAGATGTTATTAAAGGCCATAATGAATAAACAATTAGATAAATCATACGTCTACCATAAACCATTGTATTTCAAATCCGAAATTTTCATCCGAGATGAGTAGACTTTTAAGTTCATGTATATTTATACTTTCAAGCTAATCAGAAGCAACAAAATTCACATAAAGATTGGTCAGGACCGATAGCTGCCTGTTGTAATTGCAAATAGATTAGTCTTGATTACTCCATAACAAATGAAGAATTAAGGAAATCATGTTTAACAGGTGAATCGTGCTCACCAAGGAGCAGCACCGATGAGCCCTGAACGATCAGTACGACAACTAATTTGTCTTTTTTGAGACGAATCGTTATATGCACGAGCTGCAGTCAAAATTTCAGCGTAGACCCATATGAGCGCGACACACAATAGAACTGCAAATCGGTTCACCATTGATGCTCTTGTTTCTAACATATGAGGAAGATACTGTAACAACATTCGTTAACCATAAAAATTAAGACACAAGTAGAATTGTGCCTAAAGAACAAATACAGAAGTAAGAAAAAGGCTGGCTATGTAAACCAAGTTACTTGGCCAATTAAAAAAAAGAGTGAAAATGAATATAGTAAAAAATAAAAATAAAAATAATTATTATAATTATAATGATTGATTAAGAGGAAGGAATCATTATCATTAATATAATTAGTTTGTTAAAAATATTAAAAAATAAAATTTTGCAATATTTTAATTAATAAATAAATTTATGTTTTAGTGAATTACATAGTAATTAACTAATTAGATATATTTTAATTAATCAATAAATTATGTTTAATTAATTAATAATTTTATATTTTAATTAATTACATTATAATTAATTAGGTATATATATTTCAATTAATTAATTAATTATATTTAATTGAAAATTTATAAGAAAAAAAAAAGAAAATAACTAATGTCACGCTTTTATTGTCACGAGTGTGACATAGACTATCACGAGTGTTACACTCATGTAGGGATGGCAATTGTACCCGAACTCGATGGGTATCTGATAAAATTACCCGAACGAGAGCGGGTATGGAGAGCAAATTTTTACCCGTGGGGATGGTATGGGGGGCTAGTAAAAATACACGTCGGGTATCGGGGCGGGTATGGGGATACCACTCCCCATACTCGTTTACTCGTTATAATCTCTGTTTACTTATTTTTTTATGTTAAATTCAGTATGTATGTATGAATGTAGCATGAAAATTTAAAAGAAAAACAAATAGTCCATTCATATTAAATA
>JANJEY010000005.1:76371526-76382015 GCA_024703695.1 Erythroxylum cataractarum
GTAATCTGGGTGAGGTTGGATTTGGAGGTGTTCTTCGTGATTCTAATGGTACTTGATTAGGGAGTTTTATGGTACTATTGGCACTGCTACTAATATGGTTGCAGAGTTGTCTGCAATCTTCTTTGGTCTCATCTCGGCTTGGGAAAGAGGACGTAGGCGTATTGTCCCTTGTTCAGATTCTTAAGAAGCAATCTGGAAACTGGTCCCGAGTCTAGAGTTCTGATTTATCACAACTTGGGGCTTCCTAGAAATATTCTTCCGCCAAAGAAAGCTCTCAAGTGAATTTCCTCACGCCAACAAAAGGAAATTAAGCAGAAACCAATGATGCCTTGTGAATGTGTATAATCATGGGGACAATGATAAAGAGCGAAGAACCAAACTAATTCAGAAAAAAAAGCTCATTAAACTGACTTACAGGCATCATCCACAAGAATACAAGAGGGAACTCCAAGTTCTAGATACTATCATACAACAGTAAAGAATCTACTGCAATCACAATCTAGCAGGGATCACAACCATTTGCAGTCTATCTATTCAATATTGGCGATCAAGTTATTCTTGCTCATTGCCTAAGAGTTAGGTGATTATTAATGGAATGAAATGTAACATAATATTATTACATTGTTTGAGATAAAAGTTTACGATGAAATGAAATACGATGAAAGGAAGGGCTTCACATTATATCTCATTTTATCCTAAATTGTAAAAATAAGTTACCTCCGATTTGAGAAGTTTAAGATAGAATGTAAAATGATAAACAACATTTTATTATATTACACTATGAATCCTTCTATCTCTCACAAATAATAATTTTCTAATATTAGATTCATTTACATTCCATTTCATTATAAACAATTACATTCAATTCCATTCCATTAAAAATCTTATGCTCAGCCAAGCATAGTCTTATTTATACTAGCAAACCTGAAGATGTGCACAAGCACCTCTTCTCCCAGCAGTAAGTTTCAGTTTCAAAATCAACAATGGGAAGTCCACAAAGAACAGCAGATGGACACGATGAAATGTAATATAATATTATTCCATTGTTTGAGATGAAGGTTTAAGATGAAATGAAATATGATGAAAAGAAGAGTTTCACATTATATCTCATTTTATCCTAAATAGTAAAAATAAATTACCAGAAGGTTTTAAGATAAAATGTAAACTATATTACATTATGAACCCTTCTATTCCTCTCAAACAATAATTTTATAATATTATATTTATTTACATTTCATTCCATTATAGACAATTACATTCAATTCCATTCCAATAAAAACTTTACGCTCAACCGAGCATAGTCTTATTTATACTAGCAAACCTGAAGATCTGCACAAGGACATCTTTTCCCAGTAGTAAGTTTCAGTTTCAAAATCAACAATGGGAAGTCCACAAAGAACAGCAGATGGACACAATGAATCTAAAACCAAATGGAAAAGAATGCATAGATTGCACATCAGAATTCATTAGACATTAGCAACATATTTTCAGGGCCTAAAAAGACTAATGGATCACAATAGCTGGCAGCCTTCTGCTAACTTTCTTACTTTCCT
Source organism: Erythroxylum cataractarum (assembly GCA_024703695.1). NCBI lineage: Eukaryota > Viridiplantae > Streptophyta > Magnoliopsida > Malpighiales > Erythroxylaceae > Erythroxylum > Erythroxylum cataractarum. The sequence goes on from JANJEY010000005.1 coordinate 76,373,080, forward strand.
TCCTTAGAAAAGAAAACTAATCTCCTGTCATTCAAAACTTTTCTCATTGACAAAACTTTAAAGCAAGCAACACATCTTCAATCCTGAAGATAGTTATATACAGTAAAACCAATCATACAATACACAAAAATTCCATTCCTTGCAAGGAACATTGTTGGCATCAGCAATTAGATAATCAAACTAACATGAAAGAGTTGTTTAATTACAGTATTGATTTCGATCTGGGGAAAAATGATTCACCATCTGTTATCATCCATAACACGAGTCTCACCGCGCCTCCTTGACCTCCTCTCCGCTCCTGCATTCCTTCTCCTCCTACCAATCCTCCCAAAGAACGAAACAAAATTATTAAAAACCTGACGAAACCCTCCACTCTCTCTTGACTGCCGTCCACTTGGTGCCCATTGTATTCTTCTAGGCACACCACTACCATTGAAACCCCCATCCATTTCCGTGAAAACAACCGGAAACTCACGCTCTGCCGCCCGTCGCCCACCGTTAAACCTTCCCACCGCAAAACCCCCGCCGGGCAGTCTCCAGATGGTCAATCCAACCGACTCCTCATCAGATTCTGGCGAACTTCTTCCACTCCCACGCACATCTGTAGGCAATTCATGTCTGCAAACCGGACACGAATTGCGAATTGACAACCATGGGAGTATACAATCCGAATGATAAATGTGTTTACAGGGCATTTCACGAGCTTCGGTGTCGAACTCAAATTTTTCTTTACAAACGGCACAATGAGAGTCCATTGAGACATGACATGATTGTATCTTGATCACAGGCATTGACTCTACTGCCGCTTTTGAAGCCGGTGGGCTCTCCAACCGACCAACGCCGTTGATTTCCAGCTGAGCCAACTGATCCAAAAGCCGGTTAAACCCGGAACCCATCAAAAACTCCGACACACTTGCAGGTAAAGGTCGAAGACCCAACCCGGAAGCATCATCATAATACAATTCGAAGTTCCCGGAATTCCCATCGTTTGTACCGCCGCCGTCGGGAGGGCCGCGGAGAACAATAACCGGATTGAACGGTGAGCGATCTCCTCCACCGGCTCTGCGTCGAATCCGTCGTACCCTTGGGGTTGCGATCGGACCCGAATCCGGATTATCGCCGATATGAATTCCGAGGCCCGGCAAGCGGGGATGAATCGGGGATCGAGATGGGGTAGCTCCGATTTCTTCCACAAACCCGCCGCCGCAATCCGGACAGAGGATTGAATCTTGGTCGGGTCTGACTCGAACCCGGACGAAGCGGTCGCATCTATAACACCAAAAAGAGGATCTAAACGAAGCCATCGAAGTGATACCAATAATTGTGAGAGAACAAACTCAAAACCCAATGCAAAAGATTCAATCTGGAAGAGTTTTGAGTGAGAAAGATGGAGTCTTTTTAAGTCAGCAGATGAAAATGGGACATGGCAAGGTTAAAACACAGGTCAAAAATGGCTTCCAAGTGGGGTTTGTGCGCGTAGGAGTTCGCGTGGAAGATCCATAAAAGCGCGTCTAAAAGCGTGGAATTTAAGCTTTTTTTCTCTCTTTAATTACTTTGTTTGCCGTAACTGTTTATCATTTATCAAATCAACTTGCATTTTTCTATATTATTGGAAATGAGAAAATAATGATGACTTCATTTTAAGTAGATATACAAATTATCAAAAACTTAATTTTTAAAAAATTATGAATAATATTTAAAAAATTAATTTGTAAAGAGATATTCTGTCTCGTGTAATGTGACAATAATTTCATCTATACTTTATTTTAATAATAATAATAATTAATTAATTAATTTAATTTAATTTAATTTTTTAAAAAATAGCATAGACAATTTATCCTTTTGCTAAATGAAAAACAGATAAGAAAGAAACAAGAGTAAAAAAAGATGGGTGGCTTTGAAGATGATGTGCCCCTTGTTTCGAATGACATCAACATTTCGATTTGGACCGATTGAACAAATTTAAATTTATTAAAATTTTAAATTCGGAAAGATTAATGTAATTCGATTAGTTTAAATTAATTAGATATAAAAACATTATTGTAAGCGAAGACCGACAAAACCATTGGCAGCACTAACTTTAGCATTCAATATTATTTGAAGTTGGAGTATCTTGTTTCTGTGAGGGTGTTCAGTCACATATAATTTAGTTTTATTTATATATAAATATATAGATAAAATTTAATAAAAAACAATAGAAATTGATTAATCAAATTTTGTTCTCAAAATTCCTGTTTTCTATGTCTCAAGCCTTCTTAATCATTCATTTCAATAAGCTGAGAGGCTTTGGGCACAAGCAAAATAGGAATTTGGGAACAGAAGAATTAATCTGTAGCTGTAGGTAAGAAAATGATATCAAAACTATAATCTCTTTTAAAATAAATTAAAAATTAGAATTGTGGTTATATTATATATATATATATATATATAATTGTTTCTCACGTAAGTCTTGTAGATCCGATAAAACGTGGGCTTGCATTTGTTTGGCAGTCAAGCAAAGCACCTAATGGCACTCAAAACCACGTTTTGCATAAATACAAAAGAGAAACTATGAGCTTTTTAATATATTCGAAATTAAAAAGGAAGTAATTAATACTGAATTTTTAAAATTATTCAATTCTAGCTCAATAATTAGTATTTTTATTAACGTTACTAATATGATTTGTTATATAAGGCAAAAATCTTAAATATTTATATAATTAAGTTTATTAAACTAATCATTTTAAAATTGAAATCTTTAAATCAAACTCTTTCATATTGATACAAAACATCGACACTTTGTCGTATTAGTGCATAATGACAAGGACATAATTTCTAACAATTTAAATGAAATATTAATTTGTCACTCTAAGCTCTATTTTTCTGTGTGAGATTGAATTGATTTAGAGTTTTCAATTCTAACGACACTTAGTGCAAAATGACAATAACACAGTTTCTAACAATTTAAATGAAATTCTAATTTGCCACCCGAAACTCTCTTTCTTTCTATGCAAGAACGAATTAATTTAAAGTTTTCAATTATGGAGATTTAGGTAATAAGTTTGTTTTAAGAATTTCAATCTCAAAATAACATAGATTAATTAAATTGAATCAAGTCTTACGTATATAATTGTTTAAGGTTTCTGTCTTACGTGACAAGTCACGTCAACAATGTTAACATAAATAGCGACGTTGGGTTAGAATTATAAAAAATTGAAAGTTTGAGTATTTAATTACAATTTTTTTAAATTCAGATTATAATTTCAAAATTTACTAAAACTTGAGATTTTTTAAAGTTAACCCAATAGTTATTAAGAGTCATTTTTATAAAAAATTATTGAAAATTTGATTACAAAAATTTTCTTTTCACTATAAAAAAGTATAAAAATATCTTATTTTAATAATTTATATCTCTTTAATTATTTTGCTGTAATTTCTCTTGTTTTTATTCCCCAAACCTTTCTTTTTTATAAATATAGTTTATATGGAATTATACATTTGTGAATAACCCTTTTTTCCCAATTTTTTTCCACTCAAATGAGAATTTAAGCACATAGTTTCCTAGTTTTAATGCATTTTAAATTTTCATTTTTAATGTATTCTGATCATATATTTCATAAAAACCTTTTTAAAAATTACAGATTGTTACAATTATTTTATTTTTATTTTTCAATAAATTATACACAAAATGTTGATGGAGTTCCAACATTCATGGACCTAAGTCTAACCAGTGCCTCTTTACGTGAGTCACAAAGCTAACCCACGAACAAGCTTGTATGCCCAATTAAGACGCCAGTGAGAAGCTCGAGTACATGTGAATGGGTGAGGTTAAGAGGTTGTTTTTAGGCCCAACAAGCCTCACCCAGAAAAGAAAGTTTCTAAGGCGGTCGCTTTCCTACCTCCGTTCAGTAGTTTTAGACCAGGCCCATTCTCGTACAATCCTGAACTCTGTCGATATTTCGCGAGTTGTGTTTCTGGTTCTATATATATCCTCAAGGAAAAAGCTTCATTTTTTTTTATATTTATCATAAAAGCTTTTGTTGAATTCTATTGGTTTATCATTCTGGGTTGTTTTGGTTGTGTTGTGTGATCTTGAAGCTGTAGTTATGGCCAAAGATGGACCCAACTGGGAGGGATTGCTCAAATGGAGTCTTGCACATTCTGATGGGACTCAACAGACTCGCAATCTTAGGTAAATACCTCGACTTTCTCTTTTTGATGCACTGATGGGTTGGTTTTTTTTTCACTTGTGTTCAAGAATCCTAAAATATTGGAGAAGCTAGCAAGCAAAAGTTTGGAACTTGTTTTTTGTATTTTTTCGGTGGCCTCTTAAGTTGGATTTTTCGTTTATGTGAAGATCGTGATTTGATGTGCTTGTTCTTTGACTGTTTTAATTTAAGTTGATTTGCTCATTTTTTTTTAGCGAGGAGGATCGAAAATGGTTTATGGAGGCTATGCAAGCACAGACTGTTGATGTGATTAAGCGCATGAAGGAGATAACTCTTGTCATGCAAGCCCCAGAACACGTTTTGGAAGCTCAGGGGGTTACTCCTGCGGACATTGAAGGTACCTATCCAGGCTTCTTGGTTGCCTAGCAGAGCATTTTTGTTCTCTACTACTAACGTTGTTTCTTAATTTTGTTATTCGTTTTTGCAATTGGCAGATATGTTGGATGAGCTACAGGAGCATGTTGAGTCCATTGACATGGCAAATGGTAAGTTTCTATCTATAAATTTTGAGAATTTATGCTCCATTACCATCTCTAACTTGTTGAAGCTTTTGTTATTTATTTTTGTTGTTTGTACGATCATGTTCACTGCAAGATCGGTATACACTTTATGTTCTCCGCATTTCACAAACAATCTTCTTTTGAGAATGGCTTGATGCAGTCGATGTTTGTGTGCTAGTGAAGTTTTCCTCTCTCTTTTTTTTTTCTTCATATTTTCCTTAGATCTAAGCTATGGACAATATGTTGATATTATGCTTATTTCATTCTTTCATCAAATCAAATTTTCTTAGTTTATTCGGCTAATTATGCATTAATGACAGATCTTCATTCAATTGGTGGTTTGGTCCCTCTCCTTGGTTATCTGAAGAACTCTCATTCTAACATTCGAGCAAAGGCTGCTGAGGTAGTAACCACCATCGTCCAGAACAATCCTCGGAGTCAGCAACTGGTTATGGAAGCAAATGGCTTAGAGCCTTTACTGAGTAATTTCACATCAGACCCTGATATGACCGTCCGAACCAAGGCACTTGGTGCAATATCTTGTAAGTATGGTTTTACAATCTCTGATGGATTTTTGATATGCATATCTTATGAAAAAGATGTTTATGAGGAATTATTTCCATGTATCTCAGCTTTAATCCGACACAACAAGCTAGGCATTACTGCATTTCGTCTGGCAAATGGTTATGCAGCCTTGAAAGATGCTTTAGGATCTGAGAATGTGAGATTCCAAAGGTAATACTGTAATAACATTTGGTTACATATAATCATCAGCAGTATAGTGAACTTAGGCACTTAGAAAAGGGCTTTGAGTCTGAACTTTAAGGAATTCTGATTGATGCCAGTTTTTCAATGGTAAACTGCTATTTCACCATAATATACTCTTCATATAGCTCCTCTTTTGATGCTTTCTTATGGGTCAAATCCTTTGCAGGAAAGCCTTGAACTTGATCCATTACCTACTGCACGAGAATAGGTCAGATTGCAGTGTTGTGACTGAGCTAGGATTCCCACGCATTATGCTGCATCTTGCGTCGAGTGACGATGCAGAGGTGCGGGAGGCTGCCCTTCGGGGCCTTCTTGAGCTTGCTCAAGATAACACAGAAGGGAACGCTGGCAGATTGAGTGAGGGAGAACCGAAATTGAAGCAACTACTCGAAGAACGGATTAATGGCATCAGCACGATGTCATCTGAAGATTTGGGGGCAGCTAGAGAGGAGAGATTGTTGGTAGACTCCATATGGAAGGCCTGCTATAATGAACCATCCTCCCTACGAGAGAAAGGGCTTCTTGTTCTTCCTGGAGAAGATGCACCACCACCTGATGTTGCTAGCAGGCTTTTTGAACCCCCTCTTCGGGCATGGGCTGCAAATCCAAATACCACCACTGAGAAGAAGCAAGCTCCTCCTCTCTTGTTAGGATCAGGTCCTCCACCAGAGACTGGAAATGTCCAAGATACATTAAGTGCCGAACAACAAAATGCATCCCATTAAAGTACTTTGAGTTGGCAGTTTTTACATGTCAGGTTTCAGCTGATGTATCATCTTTAGTATCCCAGGTTTTGAATCTTTTACTGAGCTGATTTACATGAGTTCTCAGTTAAACTATTTTCAATCTCGAGCATGTATGTATAACAAGGGATCTTTTCTCCATTTCGAATTTACCAATGTGTGCTTAGTTCTGCATGTGAAACTTTAGCTGGTAATTTCCTTATTGAAGAATATGAGACTGAGAGGCAAATGAAATAGTGTAATTCATTTCATCTTCTATCTTTAAGACATTTACTAGCTTTCTGACAGAGAGAAGCTACAAAGATACAATGAGGTAACATCATAACTCCTTGTAAGAAGATACCAACTAATGACATTTTATACCAGTTTGCTCCACTTTCCCTAAAGAACCAGGATACTTGGTACTTCAAAAAGGAGGTGGGCAAAAAGTGATCACGTACCGCGAAGCTCTGCATCTGTTAAGACTGGAAGAATCATCAAAAGCATAACTATAAGCCTTTGGACATATGGCCTTGAAAAGATTCGCAAATAGAGTAGGCTTGCAGGTTCTGGGGTTAGCATATTCCCCAGTACAACAGTTCTTAGCAGATTGCATAGCCAAGCAAGCACTTTTACACCCCACAACTTTCCCATCTTTCTTCACCTCCAAAGCAGATGGGCAACAGACATTCAGATCCACTTCACAGGATGCCATGCTACATCCTATTCCACCCCCAACTGGATGCATAGAAACTGGCAAATTAAATCCGTCAACCAAGCTAACATCGTAGTAATGCAGAGGTGAATTGGATGATCCAAGGGTCATTTCAACTACTGTTGCCGGAGGTGTGCCACCAGTACCTTGACAACAAAGTAAACCGGAACAATCTCCAGTGTCACACGAGCCTTTTCCGTTCTGGTCAAAACTGCATCCCTGCCTACCCCATATCCTTCCTGACCACTTCTGAGGCACGTCAATTACTACTTCCTCTCCACTTCCAAGGTGGAAGCCACCATCTTTTGGCGTTGGATTCCCGGCACTTCCAAGTAGTCCAGGCCATACACTTTCATTGCAGTTGTTCACTATTATGAGCTGCTCCCCATCTGCAGAATCCATCAGATATCCACAACCATCAAAAGTCAGTAACCTGATCGACACATAAACACATATCTTAACAAACCAAAAAGGAAAAAAGAGTTTTTAAGACAAGAATGATGAATACCTGCTGTGCATACTGAGACCAACAGGTAGAGAAGAAAACAGATGAATCCTGAATTTGACATTTTCGCAGATGTACTCTCCTGCTCTCGGATGCCTATATATATTCGTGGGTTTGTGCATGTGAGAGGGGGTCGTGGGGTTACATGTGCTGAGCAACTAAGGCAACGGCTTCCAAACATGGCGCCACAAGTGAAACGGTTAGTGAAACATGCGAAAGTGCGCCTTTTGGCTTTTCTTTTAATCTCTCTTCTTCTCTTTACTCTTTCACAACAGTACACAGGGGGTTGGGCATATATCCATTACTTCTAAAAGGGGGCCTTCTTTCTCCATTTATGTTCTCTGTTCCAAAACAGAACCAAACACAAAGTTCCCTCAACGTTGGAGACCATGAAGCATTTACATTTCATAAGACCAAAGTAAGCTCATGTGACGAACTCTAATATTTTTATTAAATAATTGTTATATTTTATTATTTAATAAATTAAAAATATAAAAAATCTTAAAAATAATTATATACTCTTTTATATATTTCATTTCAAAATCATTTTATAGTGTTTAATTTTAATTTATTAAATAATAAAATTCACATATGATAAAAATATAATATTTTACAATTATATAATAAGAATTTACATTAACAAATAACGAGTTATTTTTATTAAAAACTAAAAGTTAATATTTTAGTATTACTTCTTAAATTAAAAATTGTATTACTTTTTAGATTTTTTTAGTTAAAAATCTAAGAACTATAAGTTGGAAACGACGTGTCGTTCACCTGTTGCTGTTGATTTCACAGGTCTTTTCTTCCCTGAAGCTGGAAATAGGTAAGTGTGTAAAACCATTTTTCAGGGTTCTAGCAATTTTACAAGGCATGGCTATGCTTCGCCCTCTCTTAAAACTATCGACAGCAGCGACCACCGTCGCTAGAAGGTACCAGTTGGGGCCGACCTCCCTCAAGTCTTCGTTACTGACTGCGTCACCGCCACTGTCGAGGTTGTTCCACTCTGAAATCAATGGCGCAACTGCAAACCCAGTTGCTCTTCAGATGATTGACTACGCCCTGTCCCTTGACCTGTCCCAGAAATCAGGTTCCATTTTTATGTGATTTGCCTGCTACCCTTCTTGTTTTTTTTGGATTAAAGGTGTTGGATTTGTTCGAAAGTTCACTTTTTTTTAATGTAATTATATGGATAGATGAATCACATGCACAAGCTATGTTGGTTTTGGAGCAGTGTTCTTTGTCGTACTCTAGTGAGAGCCAAGATACTGTTACTCAAAATTGCAAGGGAATGGCCTTATTGGCTATGTCTAGCTTATTATCTAGAAGGTTTTGATCTTTTCTGTTATTTATCTCATCCTTAATCGGATTGGAAACTCTAGTGTTGCTTAATCTGGTATTTCTTTTTAGAGGAAATTATGATGATGCTATGGGAAAACTGCACGAAGTTCAGGACTTGAAACTTTCTTCTTTGTTTGTTAGAGGTCGGTAATTGTCTTTTGTCCATAATTCATGCAT
>JANJEY010000005.1:76382558-76392611 GCA_024703695.1 Erythroxylum cataractarum
AGTAGTTGAAGTCTACACTAATTTTGTCAATATAGGAACTGCTGCTTTATCATATGGAGAATTCTTGCATGCCACACAGAATTTTCAATCAGCAAAGGATTTATATCAGAAGGTTATTAAAAGGATGACTGAGAAAAATGAATTTTCTGACATACATGCCGTAGCAGCTTGTAATATGAACACACATGAAGTTTTGCTGGCAGCTAACTGTGCCTTGGGGCAACTGGAAGCACACATGGGGTGAGTTTAGATTTATTTGTGCCATCTCTGGCTGCTTCTATCCAGTTATGATCTCCAGGTACTATATATAGCTAACATCTGTCCAGGAACTTCGGTGACGCAGAGGAGACATTGACAAGGGGATTGAGTAAAGCTGAACAATACTTTGGTATGCTACTATGACTTTGCTTCTTTAGTTTTAAGCAATTTGGGAATTTTCATATTCTATGACTACATGTGGGCTATATATCAAGAAAGGCTAGCAGTTATTTGATTGATGATGTGCAGATTCTCGTCATCCCAAAGTTGGCATTGTTTTAACCTGCTTGGCACTTATGTTTCGGAGTAAAGCAATTCAAGAACGTTCAAGTTCACTCTTAATACAAGAGGTTAGAGCCTTCACACCACCAGAAGGATAGGGTGATGATCTAAATTTCTTATTCTATCTTCATCATTGGGATTGGTAGTTGCCCTTTGCCTTGTTATGTGTGCTTCTTAATGTTTGAACAGGATGTTTTCTTCTCGATCCTAATCAGTTATTTACCAACTAAGTCAAAATTTAAGCTCATTTTTGGCTCCATCCACTCATTGTTCTTTTGACATTTTGTCGAAAGAATTTGCAAACTTGGGTTCTCGAGCAATACTTTTAAAGGAACATATGACTGCTAATTTGGATAAAGGTCATGATATGTCTTTTTAGTCTGTTCAAAGCATTGCATTAACTTCATAATTCATTTTTACAGGGACTGTATAGGAGAGCAATAGAGCTGCTGAAGGCCCCACCACTTGAGCTTGAAGGTGCAGGGAAAACATTTGTTGATTATTTCTGCTCATACTCGACTAGTCAACTGCTAATTTTGCTTCTGTGATTGCATAGGTGATGAAAGAACAGGAACAGAAAGTAGAAGTGATATTATTTCCCTTGCTAGAGGTATGTTTTAAGGCAAGATATGGTATGTTGGATCATGCACTCTGAATATAAGACCATACCTACAGCCACGACCATCTATCAGTTAAATCTTTTGTAGCATTTGTTACATCTCGTGCTTCACATTCGGTATAGCTGATTCACAGACTAGATATAGCCGTAGCACCAAGTTCTATAATGACTCAGGCTTCACTTAAACTGGTTACGGAAAGAGAGGTGCAATGTTTATGCTATTCCAAATATCTGGGGCTGTATTATCCTTTCTAAGCAGGGATGAATGACAGATGCAAGGACATTATATTATGGTTGGTAATTTTTGATTCGTTTGATTGCTTTGTAGGAGGTTACGGAGAAGTACTTTGTATTCAAGAAAACAGGAGGAGTGAAGGAGAGAAAATGAAGAAATGGGCAGAGGCAACGTGGAGAAATGGCCGCTTTTCATTAAGTGAGGCATTGAAGTTCACAGAATCCTCCAAGAAAGTGCCTGTAATTGACACTAGAATTGGAAGAGCCCTTTAGATTCCTTCTCCAAGGGCAGAGGCAGTTGAATATGAATCTGTTACTCTTGTAGAGATACGTTAGGAAGTATATGTATCCATCTGAATCCTTATTTTGGCATCCAAGTTTCATAAATCCGTCATTGAAGATCATTTCTTTGTATATCATCCATGAGATATTTCACAAAATTGCAATAAATTTCAATCATAATTATTTCTTCTCTATCTCTGTCTGTCTTGCGTTACAAGCGAAATCAAATATAATCAGAATTTATGAAGAAACCAGAACCATATTGTTTGCTCAAATACATACACTTGTGAGACTGGTGCATGATCGATACGCAGTACTCTTCAACAAAACTCGTCTTCAGAGAGGAAGATCGAGACCTTTACCAACATCCACACCAATTACTTGAAGTACCCCTTTGTTTATTATCTGAAGAATACCACCATTACCAAAAGTAAGAATTATATTAAAAATATTATATACAAATACAAAGGAAATTTTCATACCAATTCAATTATGAAAGTTCCAATAAGGCCAATCATACAAGCTCTGGAATTCCATATCTCTGCAGTCCTTGTAAATCCCAGAAAAGGGCCTTCTAGTTTAGGCTCAGTTTTGGGTAATTCCACCTGAAAAGTAAAAAAAGCCAACACTTCGATGGTTAAAATCAGATTAAGATATAAAAGGGTCTGTAAATTACGAACACAGGAAGTCAGGAACATAACATACACCGGCAGGAAGCTTTGCAGCTTGGACCCTGAAGGACTGTGGTTTTCTGGTGTTTGTAGTGTTGAAAAACAAGGGTCTTTGGCTATGGTAATGAAGAGTGAGAGCTTTTGTGGGAATGAGAAATGAAACAGAAGCCATTTTTGAGTTTGTTTTGATGCCCCAAAGTCTCCAACTTTGTTATCTGGTTCGTCTTTGTCTTTTTCTTTGCATTGGGTGAGTAAGACTTCTTGGTGGCCCACCGTAATCTGGTGGATAGGATTGGCCTTTTACTGCTAATACTTTACATTTTCAATTAGTTTTAAACATTAAAAGCCTATACTTAATTCTAAAATTGATTCAATTTTAAGTTCATTAAGCTATAAATTAATAATTTCCTTTATATAAATAAGGTTAAAAGCATACTTTTTTGTAGTTTAAATTTTTTTTAAAAACTCTAATTTTTAAAATTTTTGAAAATAATTCTTTATTTTTTTTAATTTTTCAGAAAAATTCTTTCTTTCGATTAATAAAAATAACGAAACACATATACATATAGTAAGAATATCAAACATAATTAATAAAATGATATTTATATAATTTAAACTGTACAAATTAAATTCACTAAAAGTAATAATTTATTATAATTAACTTAAATTATTATTTCAAATAAAATTTAATTTGTTCGAGTTGAGTTTAGAAACTTAATTAGGTTAATATATTAGTAATATGGGATTAGTTTATCTCTAATATTTATATTACGTGTATTTTGTTGTTAGTTTTTAACCCAAAAGATATTTTTCGAAGAATTAAAAAATAAAAACATTTTTCAAAAAATTTAAAGATCATAATTTTTTTAAAATTTTTCTTAAACTATAAATTACATTAAACATCAGCATATCTTTCTCATAAATCTTTTACTTGGCAATAGAAGAAGTATATATATTTTTTCTAATTAAACACCTTGCTATTTAATTTAATTTTTCTATTGAATTATTGAAATACATAACTTGGAAAATCCAAAACTTCTGACACATTGCAGGAAAGTCTGATGTAACTCAAAAACCAGCATCAAAGTAGAGATTTCTTATTTACTGAAACTTGCTTTGAATTCAGTTGGTTAGAAGTTTTCAACCCCAACCATAGATTGAGAGCGAGCCCCATAGTTTTCTGGGCACGTCGCTTATTCCACTTTAAGTCCCTAAATTAACACAAGAAAGTGAATCAATCTAGTCTGCCATATCCTCCTGATTTGTCAGCTACAATTTTTAGCTAATCCATGTTGGTTCTTGAGGTCCAACAGTCCTTTTCCTGGTGCTCCCTTTTCCTCTTAGTCTGTTCATGGTTGATTTTGGATATTCCTGAAATGTCTCTGAAGAGAGACTGATTAACATGGCAATCGTAAATCTCATTTCTCTCTGTCAACAGAACCGTCACAGGGCTTGATGGGCCGTAGCAGGACTTGCCACAAGGGACCAAGTTATCAATTTGATCGAGCAGTATCCGAGCTTGCATGCTGTTATAGCACTTCACTATATCTTCCTACAATGTTCATACTAGTGTTAAAAAGACATCGAAATAATGGGTTACATTTATCTCAATCATGAATGTAGATCACCTTCTGATCCTGATTGAATAAGTTCATAGCACAAGCGAGTTGGGAACTGAGGTTTGATGGAACCAACTCTTGTAGACTACACCAAAGAGCAGACATTGCAACTGTACTTGGTCGATATTCCAGGAATTTGCAATCTGCACAGCAAGAAACTTTATCAGCATTACATAGCCAATCTGAAAAGTTTTGTTTCAGTTATTGAAATTTGACAGTATCCTATCAGTCAATAACTATTTAAGAATTCATAGAGCTTATCTAAATGTTGTAAGAGAATATGATGAGCAAATACCATCAAATCTCTGACAAAAACTTTATATCATACATGAAAAAGGATATATACCCAGGATGGCTCCAAGAAGAAGCTTGGTGACTTGGGCTGCTAAATCCTTGTGAAGGTTAGATTCCAATGATCCAATGGTCATTACCAGCGGCTGCACATAAGAATAAGCTGTAACGGCACCAAGTCGCCATCCGAGCTCTTGTGACAGTATCAGTTCCATCTGCTGGATCTTGATAGCTTGAAATGAATGATCTAGATCCTCCATCTTCTTCCAAATACAGCATGTTATTAGTAGCAGTACTGCAGATTCAAAATTCATTGTTGAGAATGATCATTACCTGAATTTCATGCAAGGAAGGAGCAGATGTCTCCACCAATTTGGAAGCAACAGATAAACAGGCAGCAGATAAAAGTTCTACCATCCAGTAATGCCATTCCTGAAAAATTAATATGATCATCACCAACCGTTCGTTATATATGCTTCAATCATTTAACAGGAGTTGAGAGACAAACTTATGAAACTATAATATCTCTTACTTGGCACTGTTTCGCACAGATGAACCTATCAAGGTAATTTGCAGCAACAAACACGGTTTCAGTGGAGAGATTCAGGCGGGTGCGAGACTGGAAAATGTAGATTTTTATGAGAGGAAATTGGTGGTGTTGACTTACAAATTAGAAAAACACGATATCAACTCAAAAACTCTTTAGCAGTCAACATAAGAACCAACCTTAATAAGCCATTGAATAGCTCTAAACCTAAGAAAGATCAAATCTTTGGACACAAGGTACTCAATGTATTCCGGTTTCGGCATGAAATTCAACTCCTTCTCTAAGAATATGAAAACAGCTTGCTCGTAGTCTTCCTTAGTTGTGTAAAGCGAACGATTGCAACTCTCTATATTACTACTATGGTTTGCATTACAGCAACCGGGACTGGCAGAACTCGAGAGCCACACCTCATCACAAAGCAAACTATCCATTATAATAGAGCAACTAATAATTCTTGCGATGGCGAACTATATATATGTGGCAGGTTAGAACAGGGAATGTTCATATTCATAACGCAATGGCAAGATGTGGTGATGGGGGTCTGACATGAAAATCATTAGATCAAGTTTCTCAGTGTTTGTGCTCATAAGGAGATGGTTTAAGGCTAGTTATAGAGAGGTGATGTGGGGTGGTTAGAGATGGAGGCAGACATAAAAAACAGGACACGTCCTGCATGAAGAAGGGTAAATGCTGCATGGAGGTATTGTATGTTTTGACCAATTGCGTGAACCCACGAGGGGTGAGTATAAATGTGCTTCCTTTCAATATGGGGAAGGAGCAAGCAACTCAACAAGGTAGTTGTAGTTCGTGTTTAAGAACCCACCAGTTGAGAAGCGAGAATGGTGGGACTGTGTAGCTGATATTTTCATTTTTCTTTTCTGCTAGGTCCCATCTAATCACGCAAGTTCTGTTGTCTTCCAGCTAAGCTAGGGTTAGTGCCCACGTTTCAACACATTGGTCATATGATTAACTGATCATGGGATCATGGGGATAAGAGCGTAGTGATTGATGATGCTCCAACAACAAAGCAGCAGCTGCTCGATTTGCTTTTACTCCTTACCTGTTTAGTGAGGGAATGGATCAATTTGGACGTTCAAGAACACTCAATTTTTTGTTGGTCTGACCATACCCAAATGGCTCCCTGGCATTGTAAAATTAAATTGCATCACTTGGTTTTGTATCCCTGAATAGGATATTAAAGAAGGCATTAGTTTCTAATACTTACTGAAAGAAGGTATGCTCAAGAGGGGATTTTTTTTTCCGCTTCAATTCCGGCTTAAAACCGGATCAAACTCAACTCAAAACAACATTGTTCAGCAACTTCAGTCTGGGCTGGATCCGGTCCAAAATGCCATCCCTACCCAAGAAGCCTTTCTATATAATTCCATGCTAGTTTCATCAGCTTCTGAGTAAATAAATGTTGCAGTAAGATGGTCACATACGATTATACAGGCAAATATTTAATGATGTTTACAGAAGTTAGCAAAAGTCCAAGAATGAAAACTATTCCTGCATAGCCTTGTAGGAAACCCAAAAAAACAACCCCTTTTATTGTTTCAATATACTCTGAAAACCAGCACTCAAACATATAGATCGGATATCCTACACTTCAGCAAGCTTTTGCATATTCTGGAGAATACAATTCAAGGAGTTGGTCTCAGGTTAAGTTGGTTGATATCCGTGGGAGTAATAACCTCTCTTTCTTCACTGCAACTCGTAAGACGAAAAACTAAAGCCTGATCTCCCCTCATTGGTTGATTTCAGTTCAAGTTTCTGAAAAGGGCTGCAGGTTAATTAAGGTTAAGATTAGCATATATCAACTGTTACCGAATAAAAACAGTTTTACAGCACTTTCCACAAACAATGTCAAACACTCATCAACATTTTGTGTTGTATAGAAACAAGAGTTCTAGCATCCAGAATGGTGTCGATCAAAAAGAGAAGCACCTGCTATTGGGATCATAATAGAAGCCACTGATCGAGCCATCGGTACAAGAGAAACATACATAGTAAAATCCAGCAATTGTTAACCCACAGTCAGTTCCAACATTGACAAAATATTGTTCTTTCCACCTCTGTGAAGAATAGTTATGGAAACAGTAAGTTTCATCATGATACCTCAAGTTTGTAACAATATTCAACAACATGATAAAAATCGTAGAATAGGTTACCATGAATATATATGGGCAGTTACTCAAGTCCAAGGACCTGCCACCATCAACCTCCACTTGGCCCTGGAAAAGGCAATCTTAATCATCATAGCTGATATTGTGCATATGGAGAATAAGATATACTTCTTACCAGAAAGGGTGAGAATGATGGAAACTTGGTCCAGTGTCTTATATCATCTTCCCGACTGCAGAAATTCTCATAATGATTACAGATGAATTTCTCATCCTAAATGCATACAAGATTACGGTACAGCAACTTACGATGCTTCCCATTTACCAGTGAAGAAAGTGTAATTCTTGCCATCGACAATCTCCCCTTCCCAGAAGGTTACTACCTGATGCGCATGCAAATTTAGATGCTTGTAACACATGTGACTAGACCATGTACACACAAACAAATCCTCTCAACAATCTCACGTTCTAGCAATCATAGACCCCTTAGGAGGGATCTATGAGTATTTTCTAGCTCTACATAGGACTGTACAAAACCAATAAAGTGCTATTGTGCAAGTTACATAATTTTAACCCAAGATCTTAATACTGCTGAGGTCCAGGAGTATTATCAGGATGAATGCATCCATTATTCATGTTTAGCTGCAGATACTTGTGCAAAATCTAACAGGCTACTTCAGGAAACTTATGACTGTGGACACAAAATATATAATACCCAAGTAGAGAAAGAACTTTGAGATCAACAAGTACTGTCACGAAGCATAATAAAAATGAAAGAACTTTGAGATCAACAAGTACTGTCATGAAGCATAATAAAAATGAACTCCATGAAGAATGTACGGTTCAAATGTTTGTTATACTTCCATAGGACATTCCCTATGTGGATGCATTCGACTGTCCTTTGCATAATAGACAACAGATAAAAAAGTAGCAGAAAGTGCAAATACTCAAGGAAAGAATCTGCTCACCGGCGTATCTGCCATTGGCACATTAAGAGCTTCCATAGTACCACACAAGTAACCGTGATCAAGGTCACATCCTTGAATGCGGACATTAACTCTCCAAGCTTCATCCTTATGTAAACTAGAAACATTTTGGGTACCAGAAAAGGCCTAAAATAAAATAACTTAGTGAGCAGATATCCAAGCCAATGTTGTAGGCAATTCTAAAAATTTTCTCAGACAGAAAAAAGACTACTGCTTTCAATGACATTCAAACTAGTTCTCCACCTTTAAGCAAATGGCAAATATCCAACTGTAAACCACATTTCAAACAAGAAAATCCTCACTGGACACAGAAAGGTTTAAAATTTTCAAGGTTAAGCAGACAAAACTTCTCATTGATGTTGCTCCAGTGACCATTGTTGGAAAAACAGAGTTTAAATCCTCTTGTATTTGAAGGAGAACAAAAAGGAAACGAAATGAATATTCATTTACTAGTTCCATCAATTACAAAGTTAAAACAAAAACTCCCATCACTCACCTGCCCAACGCTCAAAAGGGTACAAAAAGGTGGCGAAGTGCATCCAGAATTAGGTCCTATACGATGAAAACCCCGTGCGTTAGGTACCGTTAACTGACAACGTAATTGTTTCCATTTACATACAATCTGCTATAAAAGGTAATAGGGTAAAGCTAAAAATTCTTTCTTGCATTAAAAGATTGAAAAAAGAAAACAAAATATGAACCTCAAACTCTGAAAGCCTAATCTAAGTCAAGCACCGACGTCAGCATTGATTCAAGGACAGTTACAACATGGGAAAATTCGAGGAGTATTAATGAAGTACAAGTACCTGAGACATGAGAAGGAGCAGAATTTTCAACAACTCTCACTGGCATTTCCTTTTGATGTGATCAAGAACGAAAACAAAAACGATCGATCCAGAACTTCGATGGCCCTCTTGGCTCGTCCCTGTCCTCCTCGACACGAGAGATTATTGAATACGGTCATTCAGCATTGAGCTTATGCGTTCGCATGGGAACGACGTCGTTTAGCAAGAATAATTACTTCACCAGTCACAGTCCCGTTTGCTTCTTATTAGCTCTTAATTTGTCCGATCTATAAAATTAACTACAATAAAAATTAAAATTACTTATTTACAATAAATTACTAATTTATAACTATTTTAGTGTTTTCTTAATTTAAATATCACTTTTAACATATTTTTAAATTATCCTAAATAAAATTACTTATTTATACTGAATTACTAATTAATAACTGTTTCAGTGTACTTCTTTAAATATTCTTTTTTACATTTTAAATATCCCTATTCAACACATTCTTAAATTATCTTAAACACCATTATTTATTTATGCTAAATTATTAATTAATAACATTTTTTTTACTATTTTTGTAAATTTTAAATATTATTTTTAGCACATTCTTAAATTATCCTAAACAATAAGTTTGAACTTGTGATATAATTTTATAATCTTTAAATGTATAAAAGAAGAAAATAAAATATTCTTATTATTTCATAACAAAAATATTAAATTAACCAATTGAACATCTTTTAATGAGTTGTGATGTTTTTCTTTCAAGTTGATAATTATATTGCATCCTACGTCATTACATAATAGGCTCTTTGTTGTGCATAATTATAAATTCTTACAATCAATTAATTAAAGATAATGTTATAAAGTCTGAACATGAATATGATCAAAAGAAAAAATTGATTTATTTTATTATTTTTTTAAAACGAAGATATTCGCAGTCGCTATTTTTTAGATGTACAATAGGTAAACACTCGGATTAACACAATAATATGTAGAGAGCTTCGAAGAATCGCTTTGAGAGTCGAGATGTTATGTATTTATCACATCTCATCTTTTTGTAGATTTCTCTTCTCCCCTTTGGTATTTCGTTTGAGAGTCAACAATCCCTTTGGTTTGATCGATTTTTAAGACATTGATTACCTAATTTTGTCATCGAATTTGAATAAAAGTCATTTGTCTTTTATGATTGTTCTTTTGATTTATAGGTCCATTTTGGAGGTACAAATCCTTTGTACCCTTACTCTGTACTTATTCTATCCCCTTTTGATCTCAGTCATCCAATACAAAATGGGGGGAGAGGCGCAGATCTTCTATCCCCTTTTACCCAATACCCCCTATCTCTTTTGGATCTC
>JANJEY010000006.1:0-19499 GCA_024703695.1 Erythroxylum cataractarum
ATAATTTTTAAATTATTTATTTTAAAAAATAAAATATTTTTATTAATACTTTATTAATAAATATTATATAAAATATTTAAATAAATTTAAATAAAAATAATTTATTATTAATTAAATAAAAATATTTTATTTTTAAGTTTTATTTAATTTATAATTATTATTAGTAATAAAACATTTAATATTATTTTAAAAACTTTGAAAAAAAAAGGGGGGAAGGAGAGGAAAGAGGGAGGGAGAGAGATTTTAATTTTTTTTTTTAATTTTGCAAAATGTCTCTCAAATTTTTAAAATTTTCAGTACCAGTCGGTATTTGGCCGATATTTTGCATACCGGCCTGTATAGCCGAAATCAACCGATACCGACCGGTATTTAAAATCGATACCAAAATTTAAAATTTTGTACCGATTTTAGGCCAGTACGGAACGCAATTCATTACACTACTAAGGATGAAATCAATCTACATATCAATTTTCAAGATTCAAAATCGAAATTTTCACAATCTTTAAAGATTATATTGCTATCTGTCAAGGGGATTGACCACCTGAAATTGAGGGATACATTATCTGTTGAAAATCAAGGAAAGATAGGGAAGAAATTCAAAAAAAGGAGGGGAAATTACTATTCACGCAGCCTTAGTTTTAGATAGATTTTCGTTTTTTCAGTTTTTCTCTTCAGTCTTTGTGTTTTTTGCACCTTTTCTTCCACATTTTCGTATTCTTCAAGAAAGACCAAGGATGGAGACTTGTTATGTTATTATTTCGTTGATTTCTACTTTCGTTATGAATAGCTAAATTTCTTTTCTTGGTTAAGAGGATCCGTGTTATCCATTATTATGCGTGAGATAGCTAAATTTCTTTTCTTGGTTAAGAGGATCCATGTTATCCATTATTATGCGTGAGATGTTTCAATAAAGTTTATGTTTTTTATGAACATTGAATATCTTCTGAATTATTTTTTCTAATTGAATTGGTCGATTTCAAGGTGCGCAACGAGGGATTAATTTGTTCAATAGTTAGATTAACGAAATATGACGTTCAGTTTCATTAATCACAAGTAGCAATTAGGATTACTTTCTTTAAGTTAGAATCGAAAATTCTAAGGAAATATTCGCTTAATTGATTGCATGTCGTACATGTATTTCGCCTGATCATTGGCTTCTTGATTCGTAAAGCTATTATTCAATTAAACATATGATCGTGCCTAGGTTGTTGTTTAATAAGAATGTTATGATACATGTTTCTAATCATTACACTTAAGAGAAAACATCCCCAATGAATGCTTGTTAATGATTGAAATTTTATATCGAATATCCATTTTAGCGTGATAACAGCGATGACTCGAAAATCAAGGTATTTTCTATTAATTTTTAAGATCCAATTATTTCTTTCGATTTGTGATTTTTCTTATATTTTCCTTAAATTGTCGTGAATTAAACCCCCCTAATTTCGTTACTTTGTTTTATTTTGAATTCGTAACTCCTTTACCGTTAAGATTCCTCGTGGGAACGATATCTACTTACCACTACTACATTAAATTGTATTAACGGAAGTGATTTCTTTTGAATTTGGTTGCAGGCGATAGTAGTACCAAAATTTGGCACCATTGTCAGGGAATTTTTGACAGTTTATGTACGTTACTCATTCAAACAAATCAGAGAATTTGCAGTACAATCCTGAGATCGAGAAGACAGTCAAAAGACTGTGAAAACATACCAAACATCAGAAAGAGATGCAGAAAATGGATAGAATAGTCGCAAATCGCACTCTTCGTGAACTAGTCGCACCCACAGACGCGCAACAGCGTCACTGCATCAATTTTCCGAATTTAAGTGATAACAATACTTTTAAATTAAAATCAGGGCTGATTCATTTGTTACCTATTTTCAGGGGTTTACCGGAAGAAGATCCGTACAAACACTTAAAGGAATTCGACGTGGTTTGCATGGGAATGAAGCTGAAAAATGTGACGGAAGAGCATATTAAACTGAGAGCCTTCCCGTTCTCCCTTAAAGACAATGCGCAAGATTGGTTGTACTATTCAATCAGAGAAAACGTGCAAACGTGGGCTGAAATGAAGAGGTTTTTCTTCAAAAAGTATTTTCCAACATCGAGAGCAGCCAATATTCGGAAAGAGATTTATGGAATCCATCAACACATGGGAGAAACACTCTACGAGTATTGGGAAAGATTCAAGAAACTATGTGCTAGCTATCCACACCACCAAATAACCGAACAGCTTTTGATTCAATATTTTTACGAATGACTCTTGCTTTCAGATAGGAGTATGATCGACACTGCAAGCGATAGTGCTTTAGTTAATAAAATGCCAGTGGCTTCAAAGGAATTGATCGCCAACATGGCCTCCAACACTCAACAATTCGGAATACGTACTGGGCATGGATCAAAAGGCGTGAAAGAAGTGAATGTGACCACATTGGAGAAGAGATTAGATGACCTTACTTCTTTGGTGCGACAATTGACAGTCACGAAGAAAGAAGAAGCAAAGGTATGTCGCATATGTTCAATGTTAAGACATTCTACTAATTTTTGTCCAATTTTGCAGGAGGAAAACACAGAGTAGGTGAATGCCGTGGGAGGATTTGCTGAGCCGAGTTAAAGAAAGTATGACCCATTTTTTAATACCTACAATCCGGGGTGGCGCGATTACCCGAACTTGCAATATGGGAATCCTCAAGGACAACAAACAACTACAAATTTCCAGCAGTATAGACAACCATACGTACCTCGGCAAAATCAAATCATAACACCCCATTCCGAAGGTAAGTCCTATTTGGAAGATATAGTTCAATCTTTGGCCACTAACTCTTTGACGTTTCAGCGAAATACAGAAGCAATTATCAGAAACATTGAAAATCAAATGATTCAAATGGTAACTGTCATAAATCGATTGGAAGCACGAAATTTTGGAAATTTTCCAGCACAACCGGAGATTAATCCAAGACAAAGTGTGAAGGCTATCACATTGCAGAGTGGTAAGGAACTTCAAGAACTACTTCCAAAATTTTCCAGAAGAGAGGCAAAGGAAGAAATCACACAACCAGCACCTTCACAACCAGAATTGACGCAAAAAGAGCTGTAAAACAAGGTGAATCCCCCTCCTTTTCCGAGTCGATTTTCAAAAACAAAGAAGGAAGAACAAAAGAAGGAAATTTTGGAGACTTTCCAAAAAGTTTAGGTAAATATTCCTCTCCTTGATGCAATTAAACAAATTCCACGATATGCTAAATTCCTTACGGAGCTTTGTATGTTAAAGAGGAAATTAAAATTTGATGAGAAACTGTAATTGGGAGACAACGTTTCAACAATTTTGCAAAAGAAAAAGTTTCCACTGAATTGTTAAGATCCAGGTATACTTACTATCCCATGCCAAATTGGTGATTTGTAGATTAAAAGAGATATGTTAGATTTAGGTGCATCTATAAACGTTATGTCATACGATGTGTATAAATCTTTAAATGTTGGACCTTTTAAAGAAACTAACGTAGTGATTCAATTAACGAATCGCTCAAATGCTTATCCGAAGGGTGTGTTATAAGACATATTGGTTCAAATAGGGAACATGTTTTTTTTGACTAATTTTTACATTTTACAGATAGGCACTGATGACACATCTTCCTCCACTCCGATCTTATTTGGAAGGTCATTTTTAAAATGAATAGAACTAAAATAGATGTTCATGATGGATCTTTAACTATGGAATAAGTTCAATATTTATAATACCATGAAAATTTCAAATGATGAACAATCTATTGTTTCTGTGTATTTTATTGATACATGGATGTAGGAGAATTGGATTTTAAAAGAAAAATTTAGGCTTGGAATAATCCTTAAAAAAGGAAACACATCATAAGGAAGTGAAGAATTGTTATTCTTTAGTGAACAATTGGAAAAGGAATCAACGTGGCAAGGAAGTGAGGAGTCGACATTATCCAGGGAACAATTGGAAAACTCATCTCATTGCCAAGAAAGGGAGAAAATGACGTTGGCTGGTGAACCAATGGAGACGCCATCTTGCATGGAGACAACCGAACCTCTTCTCCAACAGATAACGTCTATTGAAACATCTAGAAATTTGGACAAGTTGTTGCCGTCATTAATCAGCCCACCAATATTGGAATTAAAGAACTTACCTAGTCATTTGAAATACATCTTTTTAGGTGAGAAATATACATTGCCTCTTATTATTTCTAATCTACTTTTAGATGTGCAGGAAAGTCAGCTGGTTAACGTATTAAAGGAGAATAAAGAAGCTTTCGGTTGGACAGTAGCTGATTTGAAAGGTATTAGATCCACTATCTACATGCACCGAATCTTGATGGAAGATGAAGCGAAGGAGGTGAGGTAACCACAACGTCGTCTGAACCCACCCATGATGGAAGTGGTAAAGAAAGAGATTTTGAAGCTTCTTAACACGGGCATCATTTATCCGATTTCGAATGGTAATTGGGTAAATCCGTTCCAGGTAGTTCTGAAGAAAACTGGTGTGACTATAATTGAAAATAGCAATGGTGAGTTAATACCGACTCGTGTCCAAAATAGGGTATGCATAGATTATAGGAAGCTTAATTCTATTACTAGCAAATATCATTTTCTGCTTTCATTTATTGATCAGATGCTTGAAAGACTTGCAGGTAAATTTCACTATTGTTGTTTAGATGGCTATTCAGGATATCATCAGATTTTGATGGCATTTAAGGATCAGGAGAAGACAACCTTCACATGTCCGTTCGGCATCATTGCTTACCAAAGAATGTCATTTGGATTATGCAATGCACCCGCGACATTTCAATGGTGTATGGTAAGTATTTTCTCCAATCTTGTGAAAAATTGCATGAAAATTTTTATGGATGATTTCACGGTATATGGGGAGTCTTTTGAAACATGCATTGTCAACCTTTAAAAAGTACTAAAACATTGCATTTAAACTAATTTGGCTTTAAATTATGAAAAGTGTCATTTTATGGTTGATCAAGGCATTATTTTGGGCCATATTGTTTCTTCGAAAGGAATTGAAGTCGATAAGGTAAATATAGATGTTATTTGATCTTTATCTTACCCTGCGAATGTGCAAGAAGTTTGTTCTTTTCTTGGTCATGCAGGATTTTATTGACGATTTATCAAGGACTTCTCCAAAATTTTGCAACCTATGTGTAGATTGCTCTAAAAGACGTGAAATTTGATTTCGACGAGCCATGCAAAAGTGTGTTTGATGAACTCAAGGAGCGACTCACTACAGTGCCAATTATTCAGCCACTGCAATGGGATATGCCTTTCGAGTTGATGTATGATGTTTCAGATTATTTGACGTCGTTCTGGGCCAAAAAATGGACAAGGTACCTCATGTTATTTATTATGCTTTTATGAAACTTAATGATGCCCTGAAAAAATTATTCTATGACAGAGAAGGGGTTTTTGGCTGTCATCTTTGGATTGGAAAAGTTTCAGTCATATTTGTTGGGGACGAAGGTGATCATCTGTTCAAACCATACAGCTCTGAAATATTTGGTGAACAAGAAAGAAGCCAAGCCAAGATTAATTCGATGGATATTACTGCTCTAAGAATTTGATTTGGAAATCCTCTACAAGAAAGGAGCTGAAAATTTAGTGGCTGACCACTTAAACAAGATCACACCAGGTACCGCATTTGATGTTCTTCACGACAAATTTTCGGATGAGAATCTCTTTGCAATTCAACAGGTAATTCCATGGTATGTGGACATAGTGAACTTTTTAGTAACTAAGTCTTTACCTAGTGATTTATCTAGAGCTAAGAGAGATAAAATCAATCGAGAGGCTAAATATTACATTTGGGATGAGCCTTATCTTTGGAAATTTTGTTCTGATCAGAATGTTAGGAGATGTGTCACAGATGATTAAATTTCATCTATTTTACATTTGTGTTATTCATCTGTGTGTAAGGGCCACTTTGGCCCTAAAAGAACTGCTTAGAAAATTTTAGAATGTGGTCTGAATTGGCCTAAGTTATTTTATGACTCTTACATGTTTTACAAGTCTTGCGATCGTTGTTAAAGAATAGGTAACTTGGGATCAAATAATCAAATGCCACTGATGAACATTCTGGTATGTGAGATTTTTGATGTTTGGGGAATAGACTTTATGGGTCCTTTCCCTTCCTCCTTTGGTAAGAATTACATTTTGTTGGTTGTAGATTACGTTTCGAAATGGGTTGAAGCTAAGGCTACTATATCTAATGATGCTAAAACTGTTATTAATTTTGTTAAATCAAATATTTTTGTCAGGTTCGAAATGCCTCGAGCTATCATTAGTGATCGAGGAACCCATTTTTGCAACAATATTTTTGAAGCTTTGATGAAAAGATGTGATATTACACACCGAGTCTCTACAGCCTACCATCCACAGATAAGTGGGCAAGTCGAAGTGTCCGATAGAGAAATCAAATCCATACTAGAGAAAGTGGTGAATCCGAACCGAAAGGATTGGAGTCTACGATTGGACGATGCTTTGTGGGCATACCGAACTACGTACAAAACTCCTATAGGCATGTCACCTTATAGGTTAGTTTTCAGTAAGCCTTGTCATTTACTTGTGGAAATAGAGCATAGAGCTTATTGGGCTGTGAAGCTGTTGAATAGGGATCAAGTGGAGGTTAGTGATAGTAAGAAATTGCAACTACAAGAATTAGAGGAGATTCGTAATGAGGCGTATGAAAATACAAAAATTTACAAGGAAAAAACTAAAGCTTTTTATGATAAAATGATTTCTAGGAAACATTTTTCCATCGAACAAAAAGTTCTTCTTTATCATTCAAAGCTTAAGTTATTTCTAGGAAAATTTTGATCTCGTTGGCTTGGACCATTTATTGATACTAACGTTTTTTTCATGGTGCGGTAGAAATTTAGAGTTTAGATACCTCTAAAGTATTTAAAGTTAATGGACATCACCTAAAGCCATATTATGAAAACTTTTCGGTCGAGCGAGTGGAAGAAATAGAGTTGATACCCCCAACCTATTTCTAACTAGGTAAGTAACAAAACATGTCCAGCTAACTACTTTAAAGAAGCACATTCGGGGGAATCAGTAAATTTTTAAAGTTTGTCTATGTTATTTATTTTTTTAACAATTTTTATTGTCATGTCATTATGTTTATTTCAGTTAGTTAGTAATTTAAATTCATATTTTTAGTAAAAAAAAATTCATCTTTTTATTTTTAAAAATTAAAAAAAACGAAATTTTGGATGTCCCGCCACCCCTGTTTTTCCCTCTTTATTTTTCCCCTTTTGTTTTCCCCAAATTTCTTCTAAAACTTTCATTCTCTGACTGCCAAAAATCCCCACCCATTTTAGCCAATCACTCCCACTTTCCCACCACTAACTCACGTCACTCCTAGCCTTCCTTGCCAACTCACCCATCATCCCTAACTTGTGATTTTGGTACTTGCGTTTTTGTCTTCTTCTTTTGCAGGTTGTCTTCCACGGAATTAGCATAATGCCTAGGAAGAAAAGTGAATCTCGTAGACTATCCATGCCTATACATTTTGCTGCTAATTTTTCTTCATCCCAACCCACTCCAAACACCACCGACCCACTTCTTGCAACAGCCCTAACGCCAACTTTTAATCCTACACCACCATGAATATGCCAAAGCACGAGGAGAGGTAAGGAGGTCGAAAACAAAAGTAAATGGACCACTCGAGTCGGGGGCTGCACCTCTTTCGTACTTATATAACATGATTCGAACGGCTAAGTGAACGAAAAATTTATCCATGTAAGTCTATTCTTTCCGACACACTTGAAGCATTGAATGTTTATGATTCTTTCATGCAATTGATGGGTCTCCTTGGATGGAGTACTTTTGCTAGAATAAATAGCCCTGCCTATGTTGAATTAACCAAGTAATTTTATAGCATCTTCTAATTTAATTGTGATAAAGAGTTTAATGTGTTTACGAAAGAGGTTGTTGAATTTCGATTGATGGGAAAAGAATTTGCATTTTTTATTGTTGAATTCAATGTTGCTATAGGTTTTGTTTCGACTGTTGAAATTGAAACTGAGTTGTTTCGTAATGCTCAATGTGACTTTCATGAAGATTTCAATGCATCGGAGTTTTGGAATCAATGGTCTGTAGATCCAAATCCTTATAGTGTTAGCATTTCTAAAAGTTTTTTTTCTTTGAAACCTGGTTTTTAAAATCATCCATACACTGTTGGCATTCAATTTTTCTGGTCGTAAAAATACTACGGGAACATTGTCGAAAGTAGAATTTTATTTCTTGTGGTGCATAGATAGGCACATTCCAGTGAATTTGAGTTTTTGTTTCATGACATAATTTCAATCCGTGTTGCAAAAGAAATCTAAACCTTTGATTCTTAGGTCCTATATCACACAATTGGCAATTAATTTGGAAGTGTTAGATCTTCATAACACTGATATGAATGTGGCTTGTGGTATAGAACAGTTGGATTTAGATTGTTTGTGCAGGATGGGAATTATGGATCTTAGTTGTGGTCACAGTGTTTTTACCATTCCCGGCCTAACCACTTTTCCCACAACGAGAACTTCCGCAGCACGAAATCAGGCACCACTAGTTGAACCTAGTAACCACCAACAACAAAACACCAATTTGGAAGCTCGTCTCAGTAGGATCGAACGGACAATGCACCATTTGGAGCACAATTGGATGGCCTACTAGGAGCATGAAGGATTTCAACCTCCACATCTGCCAACACCTTGATTTCTTCACTTCCATAATTGAGAAGTTTTCTTTATCTTTTTCCTTTATTTTTATGCTTCTTTAACATTGAGGACAATGTTGGTCTAGGTGTGGGGGAAAGAATTGGAACTTTGGTGTGAAAATTTTCAGATTTTGTGTGAGTTTTATTGATTTTTACATATGGTTATGCATGTTAAGCCATGAAGCTTTGTCATATTAGTTTGGATGAGATTGGGTATATGCATGAAATTAAATTGGGCTAAGTGAGTTTTAAGCTGAATCGTGTTAATTGATTGCGATAACTGATCTTATAGACTTAGTCAAAATTTTGACATTTGGGTGATAAGGATTGTGTGGAATTGAAGTGAATTCTTAACTTGAACCTGTGAGTGAAATTTGATCCTAAATGACATCATATTTATGTCATGTTATTTATTTGAATTGTGTGATGCTCCTCTATTCATATTGCCTTTAGAACTTATATGGAACTGGTTTGAATTTGTTTGATCACATGAGATATAGAAATTATTAAGGCCTTACTTGTTTTTAAACCCTTGAGCTTAACAATGACCCACCTAATTATTTTCCCTTTGTAAACATTTTTTAGCCTTTATCCTTGTTTTTCAATCAATCACCTTATTTTAAAACAAAAAAATCCCGTTAGCCTTACCCTATCACAAGTTGAATGAAACAATGAGTAATCTGGGACTTTTGTGTTGTATCTTATTCTGAGACACTTTTATAGGTGCTTCTAATCATACGTTTATCAAATTTTGCTGCTATCAATTTTTCTTGTTTTTATTGTGATTAACCTTTTGCTATTGTTACCTCACCTGTGAACTTAGCCCCATTACAACCCTGAATAAAGTCCTTATGATCTATTAGCTCATGTGATTTGAATGAATGATAACTGGTGAAATTACAAGCCTATGGTAGTGCAATATGTTAGAGAGGGATTTGAGCGAAACACTTTGCCCTCAAACACTTGAGTGTAAGAGTGAAATCCGTGAGAAAAATTCATTTTGATTTCATATGTGCTTTTGAACAAAGATGTCATATTTTGACTTTGTTTATTTGCATTGGTGAAAAACGATTATGATATGTGTTGCAACTTAAGTCTTATTAGCCCAAGTTAATGGATTGCGTGCACTTGATCTTATGAAGGATGAATTGACTAAGTGTAGTGGTTTGACATGTTTGCTCGAGGGCGAGCAAAGGTTTAGTGTGGGAAAATTTGTTAAGTTACCAATTTGTGCTTATTTTGTACTTAATTCTCTTTAATGTGTTGAAATTATTCTTCAAAATTAATGGAATTGTCTTATAATTATTTGCAGATGATTTTCAACACTTTGGAGATGAAATTGAATCAAAAAGATGCAAAAGAAATGCAGAAAATCCAAAATTCCAAGTTTGACAGAAATTCAATCACTAAACGTGGGCACGTCTAAGGATGAAATCAATCTGTAGATCAATTTTCAAAATTCAAAATTGAGATTTTCACAATCTTTAAAGATTATATTGCCATCTATCAAGGGGATTGACCACCTGAAATTGGGAGATTACATTATCTGTTGAAAATCAAGGAAAGATAGGGAAGCAATCGATAAAAAAGCATAAAAGGAGGGGGAATTACTGTTCACGCAGCCTTGGTTTTAGATAGATTTTCATTTTTGCAGTTTTTCTCTTCAGTCTTTTTGTGTTTTCTGCACCTTTTCTTCCATATTTTTGTATTCTTCAAGAAAGACCAAGGATGAAGACTTGTTATATTATTATTTCGTTGATTTCTATTTTCGTTATGAATAGCTAAACTTCTTTTCTTGGTTGAGGGGATCCGTTTTATCCGTTATTATGCGTGAGGTGTTTCAATAAAGTTTATGTTTTTGATGAACATTAAATATCTTCTGAATTACTTTTTCTAATTGAATTAGTTGATTTTTAGGTGCGCAACTAGGGATTAATTTGTTCAATAGCTAGATTAACAAAATATGACGTTCAATTTCGTTAATCACAAGTAACTATTAGGATTACCTTCTTTACGATAGAGTCAGAAATTATAAGGAGATATTCGCTTGATTGATTGCATGTCGTACTTGTATTTTACTTGCTCATTGGTTTCTTGATTCGTAAAGTTATTATTCAATTAAACCTATGATCGTATCTAGGTTGTTGTTTAATAAGAATGCTAAGATACATGTTTCTAGTCATTACACTTAAGAGAAAACATCCCCAATAAATGTTTGTTAATGATTGAAATTTTATATCAATGATCCATTTTAGCGTGATAACATCGGTGACCCGAAAATCAAGGTATTTTTTTATTAATTTTTCAGATCCAATTATTTCTTTCGATTTGCAATTTTTCTTATATTTTCCTTAAATTGTCATGAATTAACCCCACCAATTTCGTTACTTTGCTTTGTTTTGTTTTGAATTCGTAACTCATTTACTATTAAGATTCCTTGTGGAAACAATATCCACTTACCACTACTACATCAAATTGTATTAACGGAAGTGATTTCTTTTGAATTTGGTTGCAGGCAACAGCAGTACCAGGCTCAGAGAACGTGATGTGGATCCTCCCCTAGACTCCAAACCTACTATAGTGTTGTATTAGGAAACTCGACGGTGGACGTTGAGTAAGTGACCTGTTCATGGCCTATAGAGGAGATTATCAAACCAGAGGAAGGTGACATAACCCAACTGACGGGGGATGCTGGTGCAGGTGTTCTGCTATCCCAAACCTTCAAAACAAAGCTAGATAAGTAGTGGGAGAAATCAGTTGTTATCAAACTACTTAGACGTCGAATTGGCTATCGGGTTCTCTGCTCTCAGTTGACAAATTTGTGGCATCCAAAAGGCCCCATGAAGGTTATAGACTTGGACTATGACTATTTCTTGGTGAAATTCCTTAATGATAGCGACTTCCTCAACACCCTAACCAATGGACCTTGGGTAATATTTGGACATGCTTTATTAGTCCAGCACTAGAAACTAGAATTTTGTCTGTCCCAAGGCAAGGTAACAAGAGATGTTGTATGGATAAGGTTCCCAGAACTTTCTATTACTCCATACCACCCTATAATACTCACAGCTTTGGGGAATCAAATGGGACAAATAGTGAAGATAGATTAGATAGCCATGCAAACGCAGAGAGGATGGTTCACACGAGTTGCTGTAGATATAGATCTTACTATCCGTTTAAGTAACAAAATGGAGTTTGATGGTGAGACAATGTTGGTGGCATATGAAGGACTCCCGCAAATATGTTTTAATTGTGGCATGGTTAGGCACGATTCTACCAAATGTCCTTTGATCCCATAAGACCATAACGGCCCCACATCATCAGCTACAAGGTCGGATGATAGCTTCACAACCCAATGAGGGTCGGAGGGTACTGTGACAGGTGTCTAGATGGAGGCGGGTTCCAACGGGTATGGTCCTTCGATGATGGTCCAACGACAAACTTCTCCAGCCCCTATGCAACGTCAAAATCACCGAGAT
Organism: Erythroxylum cataractarum; assembly: GCA_024703695.1. Lineage (NCBI taxonomy): Eukaryota > Viridiplantae > Streptophyta > Magnoliopsida > Malpighiales > Erythroxylaceae > Erythroxylum > Erythroxylum cataractarum. The sequence continues at coordinate 12,213 of JANJEY010000006.1, forward strand.
ATTAACAAGTACAAGACCGTTTCTAAGGTGGGAGGCTCAAGGTACCTAGCTCTAACATATATGGAGATAATGGACGCTGACTATGTTGCAGCGAAGGTGTCCACTACCTAGAGAGACTTGACAGGAATTGGGAATCGGTTTAATCTAGCAAATTTAGTTAGCATGGGACATAAAAAGGGACAGGATGGAGCATCAACTTTGTACAACATTAAATGACAAACAAGGCTGCATCAAAAGGCAAATCCAAGAATACTGCCCCAACAGTTAGTAGCGCACATACAAAGTCAGACGGTCTTTCGAAGGTAGGTGCGGATATCAGCACCAAGGTACCCCTAATTCCTACAACTCAGGATAAACATATTGCAATTGCTATCAATTCACACTCAGAGATGATTTGTGATAATAATGTCCTAACAGTAAATGATCAAGTGGTTTCAAAAAATTGCCCCATGCAGGAAGGGGAAGACAATACAACAATGGAATGTGGTGGTCAGGAGCAAGATTTATTACCACTCACTAAACGTCCCGACAACTTAACGGCGGAATAAACTCCGGATCTGAATGATTCGCAAGAGATGGATATCCTAGAGAGTGAAAAAAATGGACAATCTCTCGGATAACGTAACTGTGCAATCCAATGTACGGACACCAGAAAAATGCCCTAGTGTCTGATGTCAATTCTCATATAGAATTGTCAAGGAGTGGGGGGGACGAATATACAGGCAATATTACGTAATTATATACGTATATATAAGCCTGGAATTTTGGTTTTGTTAGAACCTCACATTAGCAGAAACAGGGTCGAAGCTGTAGGCTTTTTGGGAGGAATTTGGCTGCTCTAGAAAAATGAAATTGAGGTCTTAATGGTCATCACTCATCGACAATTCATCCATACCAAAGTCAAGTATGGTGATGCTTCGTTTAATTTTACGCCCGTCTATATCAGTCCCTAAATACACTCTCAAAAAGTTCTCTGGAGAGTATTAAGTTGGATAGGTCATCTTACTCCTAAACCCTGGCTGGTGGGAGGTGATTTTAATGCTAAACTGTAGGCTTCAGATAAAAAGGGGGTTGCTACGACCACTCGAGTAGTGAATAATCATTTTGGGAATTGGGTTAATCGGTGTAGTCTGCATGATTTAGGATTTATAGGATCAAAATTTACTTGGCAAAGAGGAATGACACAAGCACGCTTAGATCGGGTGTTTGCATCGACATCTTGGCTGAGGGTTTTTCCTCATACAGCCAATGAGCATCTACCTTTTTTGGGATCCGACCACCGTCCCTTGTTGATCCATTTAAACAAATCCGCCCAACAGGGACCGAGATCAACTGGGTTTCGATTTCAAAACGCCTGGTTAACTCATACGAGCTTCGATGATGTGGTGATAGAGCATTGGCTACTGACAAAGCATACTTTCAATAAATCCCTAGCCAATTTCGCTATCCAACTCACGCGATGGAATAAAGATGAGTTTAGCAATATCTTCCATCGCAAAAAATGATTGCTTGCCCAACTGAAGGGTATACAAAGAGCGATGCAGAATGGCATGTCGACCGAGCTTCTTGACTTAAAAGAACGCTTGAGCGTCAAACTTTTACACATGTTGTATGAGGAAGAAATATATTGGCATCAACGAGTCAAATGTGAATTGATTTCAAAGGGAGATCGTAACACCAGGTTTTATCATACCATCACCCTGGAAAAAAGGACAAAATTGAAAATAGATTGACTATTTGATGACACAGGAACTCTAGTGTCTGGTACAGGGCATCTGAGACTACTAACGGGAAATTTTTTAATCCAATTATATACTCTTGACACTGGGATGTTTCATCTGTTGCCACATTCTTGCAGCTTTCCATAGCTTCAGCGGAATGGATTCACGAGCTTGAAAGTCCCATTCAAGAAATTGAAGTTCAGAAGACAGTTTTTTCCATGAACCTAAACAAAGCCATGGGCATTGATGGGTTCAATGCACTTTTCTTTCAAAACCAATGGGATAAGGTAGGACCTAAAGTGGTTGATTTGGTTCAAGCCATTTTTTGACTAGATCACTGCGAACAGGAATTGAACCAAACAATACTGGTCTTAATTCCTAAAATTCTTGCTCCTACCAGCAAAGTAATTGTGAATTGGTTGAAAGCTCACATGGATTACCTTGTAAAGGAGAATCAATGTAGTTTCATTCCTGGCAAACATATTACAAACAACGTTATCATCGCGTAAGAAGTGATACATTCTAAGCTAAAAAAGCAAGGCAAATAGGGATATCTTGCTCTGAAGGTAGATCTAAAGAAAGCCTATGACAGGCTTCTTTCGGATTTCATTCAAAATACCTTAACTGTTATTCTCATAACCTTATCAGTCTTATTATCCAGTGCGTGACAACGGTGTCTTTTCAGTTAGCTTGGCAAGGAACTCTTTCTGAACCTTTTAAACCTTCTCGCGGCATTAGACAAAGAGATCCGCTTTTGCCATTTGCATTCATTTCTCCATTCATCACATGAGCTAATTAAGCCACTTTTGATTGTCCATCCTAGAAACAAAAAAAATAATTACAAGCCTTTTAGGCCCAAAACATTATTCTTGGAATTGGATCTTCCACTTCGAACTCTTCGCTCACATGATCCAGCCCAATCAGTGAAAAGTGTGTAATGGCTTTACTTTTCAACATAAAGGATTTTCATAAAACCGAAATTTTACCCATTAGAAAACAAAAGTCTGCACTTGTTTTTCACCAAAACTGAAACTTATGAATATTACATAAAAATTCCAGCACTTGTAAAAAACAAAATTTTGTTACAAAAAATTTTATGCAACCAAAAATTTGTTAAAATAAAATTCCAGCACATTTGTTTTCTAAAAAAACAAAAAATAGTCAAGACACCATAACCATAACCGAAACTTTACCTCTTCCTTTCTTCAATCCATGGCTTCTTCATCTTCATCATTACATGATTTTGCACATTACATAATCAAAGTAAACATAAAAAAGAAACCAAGGAGGAAACATGGTTATGATAAACCAACCTCCTTGTTACAACCAAATGAAGAAATCTTACACAGTAAATTTAACTTCTATGGACAACCAAAAGAGCAACACATACACCACATATATTTCTACCACATAAAAATATGCAACATACAAAAAATGATTGCCAACCCATGCATCAACCATATAAGAACCGAAATCATGCATTAGAAACTAGCTCTGATACCAATTGGTTAATTGGAAAATGAAAGCATGCTATATTTAGAGAACCATTAGATTTCAAAAAAATTTAGAAATCATATTTGCAGTGGAAGCAATATATCCAAATCATCATGTCAATCCATACATGATATGGTATAAGGATAATAATAAACATAAACAAGATAAAGAGTAGTACCGATTCCTTTGCTACAGCTTTAATTCCTCGTTGCGCTATCCTCTCCTTCTTCTTATATCCAAAGCCTTTACTTTTAAATTCTTTCCTTTGTCAATCTATCCTCTTCTTGTTGTTTTATCCTCAACCAACTTGATCTACCACTTGTCCTTCTTGGACAACTTGGTTAACAAGATCCTTTGGTGGGAAAGGAGAAGAAATGTTTAGAGGAGTATTGTTTTAGAAGAAAAAAGGAAACAATTAGACACTTTTCATGCAATTTTCAGTTTTTTCATGCAAGATAGGAGAGAGAGTGATAAAAAATTGTAAGAACACTTCTTACACTCTCACACTTTCGGTTAACAACAAAGGAAAGAATAGTCTTCCATCCAATGCATCATTTCTTCATTTAATCAATCATAAAGAAGTCATTAAATGAGACTCTTCTCATTTGTCTTCAAGATGACTATATGAAAAGTATATTAACCTAATATTATCATGTCCATTTCTATTTTGGATATGTAAAAAGGAAGATGGTCCATACAATGTCCATCTTTCTTCTTTAATCTAATAAATACTAATAGGTTACATGCTAAACATTAAAAGATAACCATTAAACCATTTAATGGTAAGTTCATGACCCCATTTAATGATGATAAACCATAATAAAGACCATATTTATTTAAAATTTTAATGTCAAATGTGTAGCTGCACATTCTATCCTAATAAAACCAAAATTTATCCTTCATTTCATAAAAAAATTGTTTAATATAATTAATCTAATCAATTATGTTAAACCAAAGTCTAGCCCATTTCTAAATGTACATTTGGGCTTCTAATTAACCATTAATTAGGGCAAGCCCAACATTCAATTATGGGCTTCTAAAACTTCCATTTATATTTCTTACTTAACTTGATAACCTTCCTTGAATCCAAGTGGAGAATCGTATTGGACTTTGATAATTCAAGCTCCAATAAGCGTAAAATTAACTTAATCTCATTAGAATTAATTATAGGTTATTAACTAAATGTTATTCCACTAAAGACAATTAGTAGAACTCTTGAATTATTAAATATTATGAGAATACATATTTTATGTCCAATTGCAAACCCTATTTAAAACTTTATTATAGCCATCCGCACAACAAAGGGTAAAATTGTCGTTTTACTCTTATGTTGGTATTTCCTTCTAGGTCTCCCGTTTTACTTTATATGGTGATTAACACACAAGATCCCATCTTGGTGTTAAGACTTGATGGGTAGCTAGTCCATCAAACTACTGGTGCCAGTTTAATCACCAAATCTCCTTAAAACATCTAGAAGAGATGATAACACTATAAACTCTTTATTTGAGTGAATGTTCCCTGATACATGTTTCAATTAATAATTCCAACATGCAGACACTGGATTAATACTCTGTAAAAATCCATTCTGATCATATCAAGAATTATAATGAAACACATACAAGTTCACCATTTATCAAGATTATGGTCCATAACAAGCGAATGCTTAAGTTGTATGTTTTAAGATTAAAGTAACGGCCCACTTTATTCTTGAAAACATAATTGATTTCAGATTCATTTAATAGTGCCATTATCGATAGTCGACTACTATCATGATATGAAACTCATCATTCCCTTTAAGTAAACTCCTTGCCTTATATGGAGATAAATCACAACATTACAGTCTAAACTATAATCAAACGACCAACTTGATTATTTAACTATGAATCCATTAATTTAGATTCTTATAATATGCATGTTTCCTATACATCTCTATGTTTATGTATATTACTTACAAAAGAATTTTGGTACCTTTTAACTAGATATATAATGCTCACACAAATAAAACCAAATTCTTTTGTTTTATTAATAATAAATATTTTCTTTACAAAACTGTAACTGAAGAAGATAAAGTTACATGTAAATACACTTGCTTTCCTAGGCACTATATTTACATAACTCCAATAACCTAGTCATCCTAAAATTCTGATCTCGATTTCACAGACATATTCTTATGCTAAATCATAACTCTTATCACTTTTAAACGACATTCATTTCAAGTCCATGTTTGACCTCTCCAGGCCATAGAAAATTTTGTTTTCTTTCCACTCAAGTTATACACTTTAGGTCTCATCATTCATATTGATATCACTTCTTTCCTTAATCAGTCCATGACAATGTATTCACATTTATATAACATTCGAGGATAAATTAGCATAAAACAATATGGATATCATGTTCAATGATACAACCATATATACAAATATAGTGAACCTTTATCTATCACACAAAACTATATACTATTTCTCATTTTAAACTGCCTATAAACCTTCATTGCCTCACATTTTGATAGATCATCATTCTTTCCAGTGCTTTTGACAGCTCAAATTCTTAAGGAATGCTCATGCATGTGACTCATATAAATGTGACTCAGACTGGGGTATCAGTTGCCGCTGTCTACTATGACATGCCAAGAATGCATGTACCTTGACACCTATTTCAGAAAATGCCCATATAAGATAGTAATTCTAGGCTCTGATACCAACTAAATGTAACATCTTACTCCTGCAAGACACGTGCTCGACATTTTGGGTGATATTCGAGTCCATGCCCCGTGAGGGTGGCATGCTAGAGCACTCAATCATTCAAAAATTAGTACAAATTTTTTTTTGGAAACAACAACAAACATATGCAAAAATAATAACCAATTCGGGCCCACTTTCATTCATAAAAATTTCAATCAACATAATACAATCAATATAATTTCAATAGCCAATTAGGCCCCATTACAAATACAAAACACTTTAATCATAATGTCTTTACATTCCACCATAAAAACCTTTGTGTACACATTATACAAAAAAATTGAAATACATTATTTTACCGAAATTGCAGAATACAAATTTATAAAAAAATAGGAAAACACTAATGCAGACGTGAACTAATCCAGACCTCTATCTTTCACTTATATGTTGTAGTTATACTCCCGTTTGCCTAACGGGTATTCTTCTTATCCTTAAATATATTTGCAAATTTTAGGTGAGTTTTGCGAACTCAATGAGTGACCATCATCGATGGCTCACCTAGTCACATATCACATAATTCACATTCACAACATTTGACACTTCACATTCAATGCACTTTATTCATTCATATTATGCATAAGTAGTGCACATCAGACCCACTTTTTATTTGTTACTTTGTTGTGACCGATTGCCTAAACTGTCCCGTATTCATTAGATACCAGGCTCATTACTAACTTTCCTTTATCCGCTTGGGGGATACAAGGCTCATTTTACATAGTAAGCCTTAGGCTCTTAATCACTTTTGAGCTCAAGGCTCATTTTCACTCGTTAAGCTTTAAGCTTTGATCGGTAGCTACTATGGTCACAATTGCCATTATGTTTCATACATTCATGAAATGGAATGCCTCAATCACATTTGCATATTCTCATTCACTCACATTCACATATCATCGAACCGTAGTTCGACATTCAAAATTAGAGTTGAGTATCACTTTTTTTTCATATACAAATGTACATTCAAAACATGTTTATCATCGGACCGTGGTCCGGCATTTAACAATCATATTATGTACACTTATTTCACCTCATTCACTTACAAGTAACACTTCAATATCTAAATCAAACATCACAATCATCGGACCTTCTGTCCGGAAATCAATACAATCATTCACATTCATATGAGTATTTAGTAGTCAATCAATACAAAAATCAAAACAGAACAAAGAATGAATGAGACCATCTAGGTCTACTCATAGTACGCTCCAGATTAGCATTTGCTTCCAAATTCTGAAAATGTCTAAATGCGGACACTTAAACCTGCACAACCCATTTATGCAAAACACACGTTGCACTCACATTAATAATGGCACACTTATAAGCATTTATTTATG
>JANJEY010000006.1:29571-48012 GCA_024703695.1 Erythroxylum cataractarum
GCGTAAATTGTTTGAGTAGCATGTGAATGCTTGAATTGATGTCTGTATAGATATAATATATATACATTCATATGCTGGGATTTGTGCTAGTTGCCGATGGCTATAATTATATTAGCTACTGAGCTGTGTAGCTCAACCCATTACTTTCCCTCCTCAGGTACAACTCGGGACCTCAGTTGATCCTTGCCAGGCATCGAAGAACTCCGCAGTAGTTAAAGACTATTTTATTAAGTTAATATTTTTAGTTGGCCCGCTGAGCATGACAGCATGGAGCATACTCATGTATTTTAGATTTCGAGATTATTTGTATTATGTATGACTGAGTATACTTGTTGACTTTCTTTTGAATTGTTATGGCATGTATCCCCGGGCTTTGGGGTGTTTAAATTCGAATTATCGTATGAATGATTTTGTGTATGAATGGCATGTGCGGATTCAATTTTTATATAAATGTTGGGATTGGGTCTGACAGTATTTGAGCGCCCGTCGTCGGCGCAGCCCGAGGGGCCACCTCGGGAATGGGGATCCGGGGCCCGGGCCCAACACAATTGGTCATACCATAGCAGCTACGGTTTTTTAGTTATTACATGTTAATATTTGGGGACCTTATAAACAAATTTCTCTTTGTAGGGCATATTATTTTTTTACTGTTGTCGATTACAAAAGCATATGTACTTGGATATTTCTAATAAGATATAAAGCACAAACTAGTTATATTCTGGAGAAGTTTCTTATATTCATCAAAAGGCAGTATGATAGGACTGTGAAGGTTGTTAAAACCGATAATGGTTCTGAATTTTTGAGTAACAATTCTCAAGAAGTACTAAGTATTAGGGGTATTGTTCATCATAAGACCTGTGTTTATACTCCTCAATAGAATGGTGTTGTGGAGAGGAAGCATAGACCTTTGCTTCAGGTGGCAAGGGCATTACTGATCCAATCCGGACTTCCAAAGAAATTTTGAGGACACAGTGTCTTGCATGCAACTTACATAATTAATCGATTGTCAAGTCAGAAACTAAATTGGCAATCTCTATATGAATTGTTATCAGGGAAGCAGCCCAATTATACTGAATTGAAAAGTTTTGGGTGTTTGTGTTTTGCTGCAAATACTAAACCTCATAAGGATAAGTTGGAGCCTAGAGCCTTCCAAAGTGTTTATCTTGGTCATTCTCCAAGGCAGAAGGATACAAGTTGTATGATCCGCAAGCAAAGAAATGTTTTGTTTCTAGAGACATTTCTTTCTATGAGAATGTCTATCCTTTTAAACATTCTATAGATACTGATGATATTTCTGTTAGATATGTTCCTTTACCTTCAATTGTGCAGGATGATCACCCTCTGTTGAATCCTTCTGGTGAACATATGTTCCTTCATCAACTTCACATTTGCAGATGAATGATATAGGCGCTACTGTAAAAACTGGAATTGTTGAACCTACAGTTACAGAACCTACATTGCTAATTAGAAGAAGTGATTGAGCTAGATAGAAGCCATCTTAGTTGAGTGATTTTGTGTCCCAAGTGAGCAAAAGGCCTATTTATCTGAAGCATACATATATGCAGTCCTCTTTAGTTTATACTCCTAATACTTATTCTTTCACTATGAATCCTGACTTCAGTGCAACTTATATTAATTTTCTAACCAATGTTTCTGCCATTCAAGAACCAACTTCATATTTTCATGCCAACCAAGACCCTAATTGGATTATGGCCATGAATTCAGAATTAGATGATCTTGAGAAGAATGAAACGTGAGAGCTTACATCGTTACCCGAAGGGAAGAAGGCTATTGGCTCCAAGTGGGTCTACAAGGTGAAATTGAAGCCAAATGGGGAATTTGATAGATTTAAAACCCGATTAGTGACCGAGGGATATAATTAGATTACAAGGGATGACTACAACGATAGTTTCTCACCAGTAGCCAAGGGGGTTACAGTGAGAATCTTGTTTGCACTTGTGACTGCGAAGAACTGGCCTTTGCACTAGCTCGAAATCAATAATGATTTCCTTCATAGGTTCCTAAAGGAGGAGGTCTATATGAGTCCACCAGAAGGTTATACGAAAGCAGCCCTAAATGAAGTTTGTAAGTTGAAAAGATCTTTATATGGTCTTACGTAGGCTTCTCGGCAATGGAATGTTGAACTCATTTTTCAGCCGCAAACTTATGGTTTTAAACAATCCCAAAATGATCATTGTTTGTTTACTCTCAAGAATTCTTTTTGTTTTTTGCTCATCTTCATGTATGTAGGTGGTATGTTATTAACAAGAGATTTAAAAGAGGAAATCCGGAAAGTGAAGAAGTTTTTAAATGTTTTCTTTTCTATAAAAGACCTTCATTATGCTAAGTACTTCTTAGGACTTGAGATTGCAAGGTCACCCACGGTATGTACATCATCCAAAGAAAGTATGTGTTGGATTTGATTGAAGCCGCAGGCTTGTGGTAAACCTGCCACTACACCTTTGAAGAAAGGTTAGTGGCAAGTTTACTTTTGACAGAAAATAATGGCTTACTTCTTGACGATCCGCAGTAATACCGATAGCTGGTAGGGAAGCTGTTCTACTTAGGTTATACATGGCCAGACATCACTTTTGTTGTGCATCAGTTAAGCCAATTTGTTTATACACCTACAGTTGTTTATTGACAGGCAGCACTACATGTCTTACGATATTTGAAGGGCAGTCCTTCTTTGGGGTTGTTTTATCCTACTGGTTATTCTTTTATACTAGAGGCATATTGCGATGCAGATTGGGTTACATGCCATGACACCAGACGATATGTTTATGGTTTTTGTGTGGTTTTGGGATCCTCTTTGATTTCTTGGAAATCTAAGAAGCAGGCGACTGTCTTTTAAGTCTTTAGCAGAGGCAGAGTATAGAAGCATGGGTTCGGTTGTTTGTGAGCTTTTATGGATATCTTACATTTTGCATGATTTTCAAATTCTTGTCACTCTTCCTATTTCTTTGAAGTGTGACAATCAAGTCGCCTTACACATTGCTGCTAATCCGGTGTTCCATGAAAGAACTAAGCACTTAGATATTGATTGTCATATTGCTCGAGAGCAGCTGAAAAAGGGTTTTCTTTCTTTATCACACACTTCTTCCTCTACACAAATTGCATATATCTTCACTAAGTCTCTTCCAGCTGCAGCATTTACCATCTTCATAGCCAAGTAGGGCTTGTACGATTTCTCACTAGCTCGGTGAAGAATTTTTTATTAACGGTTTTTAGTTGGAGTTAGTTAAAAGTAGTTTTCTTTTCTTTTCAGCTACGTAAGGCATGTATGTAACGACGCATAGTGAACATTTTCTAGTATGTGAATACACAAAAAAATACACACGTTCTTATTTCTTTAATACGATGGCAAAATACGTTTAGAATTGAATTTGGACAAATACAAAATAAGCTAGGCCCTTAGGCATGTCTGCTAAGGTGCGCGAAGCGTTATAAATCAATTGAGTGCGTTGTACACTGGGATTTCAAAGAAAGAAGAGATCGATCTTATGATCTTATCTTCCATTAATCAATACCTCAACTTTAACACAGACAATTATGCTTGTCTACCATTAAACTCTTTATAACTCTCCACCTAAATGACACGTCTAACTAATTCAGTGATCGTTGAATGGGAATTGGTGCCATACGCATTACCATAACATAAATGAAATATATGTGAAACTATTCGAGCTGGAGGCATTCGCAATGATTGCCACATCCATCCATTAACATTAGAAACCCCAAAGGTCAAAGACTTTTGCTTGAAATCGTCTAAGGTATGTGCCTGCATAAAGTAAAAGGAGAGAAATTGAACGGAGACCAAAAAAAGAAAGGAAGGGTAGTCGAAGAAAGGAGGAGGAAGATTATAAATTGAACTGCCTTTCCTTGTTCCAAAATATACATATTAATCACAGATCTAAAGTACGTTTCATAAACTTTGACGTGTTATCAGTGGCACACATATAAAAACTGAAATGAAGCCCTACAAGATCGAAAATTGAATCCTCCACCAAATTAATTTCAGGATTTGGTTCTAAAAGTGGTCCGGAGAAAGCGTGCAAAAAGTTAAGCACCGGTGTCGGTTCGAATGCCTTATAAATATTTTCCATCCTTTTGTTATTTGTTTTATAATCAAATTTGAACACGTGTAAGTTGCACGATTATTTGGTCCACCAATAACACTCCTTCTAATATTGTCGTCATTTCTGTGCATCGTAAAATACATATTCGCGATGGTATTTCTATTCAAATAGGTTCTTATTATTACATATAAAATAAAATTTTGGACTTAAATGAAAATTTTCCACATTTTTAACTAAAAAATTCCTTAAACTTCTAATATTAGACTAATAAGATCTTAAAAATTCGATCGGTATTTTTTACTTTTTTTGTAGCGGACGTAGTACATAATACATAAAAGTGCTGAAATTACAACAATCTTCTGCAGTTTAAGTTGCTTTTCAACAAATTAAACGACTGAGGTTTGAACATAGATCCAAAATTTGTGTATTTTGATAATATATTACTTCGCATGCAAGAACTTACCGAGAACTTACCGCTTAACTTTGCAAAATTATTTGTGTCACTCTACAATAGAATTATTGAAGAATTTTAGTAAATTACAGTTAATAATATTTCTAGAAATTAATACTATAATGAACTTAAAAAATTTGTACATGGAAGTAGATAAAAAATATTTTCTTTAAACAAAAATTACACAACTTTGTTTAGTAAATTGCACGGGGGTCGATGTCATATTAATCCCTATTTGCAAAGTGAATAAAAAGGGACATCACCAATAGACATTGAGTGACAGTAGTTGTTAAAGTTGGGGGACAGGCAGGGACTGATTTGGGTCTAATCATTGCCTCGTGCATGCCATCGATCTCTACTCTCTACTTTCCTTTTGTTGGTTGAAACGTCCACTGTAACTCCATCATGCCTTAGGGAATAATCTACTGAACTGAGGATTTGCTTATTCTTTTTTCTCCTCAATTGTGTATTTCCCTTACACGTACCACACTTAATTATGATCTGATGATAATAATATAATGTATGATTAGAAACAAATAACATACTTTAAGACATAGCATGTGATTATTTTTTAGAACAAAAGATAAGGGTTACAGTCGGAGCAGGGACTGGTCACGTCCAAGATTGGATCCCACACTCCCTCGTGGGCAGAATTATTGTCCACCCCATGCCCGCGCCTTTTCATTTCTATTAGCCCTCATGTCTCCTTCGATACGACGCATACTTTTTTTCTCTCAACCGCTACTCCTTATTTATAGGCTTTACGACTCACTCACTCTTCACCTTATCTAATATCTTCTCCTTCCTTGTGTTTCTTAAAAATAACACTCATCACTACTAAGCTGTATAATTAAGTAAGAGTTTGGAGGCATCCAGCTGCCCATTTCTTCTTCCCCTTTTCACTGTGTGTTGCTCATCAGTACGTCTACTGAGCAACTAAATATTCATCGCTTTCATATATACTACGTACTAATTATAATTCACTCATTTATATCCTCGATCGTAACATACTAGAATTAGTCCAACCGAGATGAGGATGATGATTGATCTGGGCAATCAAAGAGGCCCCCTTCATATTCTCGATGCTCCAACCTCTGTGGAGTGTGGGAGAGAGGTAAGGTTCCGGCGTTCGTTCAGGTCTCTAGTGGAGTGCATGGTTCCATGTTGTGGTTTTGTGCCGTCGGATTCACTTGCGAACGACGTCACAGTCTCATCCCCATCATTGTCAACAACTCATCATCAAGGCTCTGGGTCCAGTTCCAGCGTCGTCACAGGGACCTTCTTTGGTTACAGGAAGAGCAAGGTGAGTTTTTGCCTGCAAGAGCACACGAACAGCTCTCCTATTATATTGCTAGAATTCGCGGTGCCAACCGCGTTCCTTGCAAGAGAGATGCAGTATGGGTTGCTCCGAATAGCACTGGAATGCTCCTGCAGCAACAGGGGAAACCAAGGCACGAACCGGTCCTCCCTCTTCAACGTGGCGGCGTGGTCTATGTACTGCAACGGCAGGAAGGTGGGTTACGCCTTGAGGAGGCAGATGACGGTGAATGACGCAGCCGTACTCAAACAGATGCAGTCAGTCTCAGTTGGCGCCGGCGTTTTGCCTGCGGCCCCTAAATCCCAGGACGGAGATCTCATGTACCTTCGTGCTAGTTTCCAACGAGTCATCGGATCAGTTGATTCGGAGTCGTTTCACATGATTAATCCCGTGGGCAGTTCTGGTCAAGAACTCAGCATCTTCCTCTTAAGATCATGATGACATTTTTACATTTTCTGTACTATATGTATACATACATGCGAACATGTATATGTGTCGCATTTAATTATATGGAAAAAGTAGCTTTAATTTTACCCTATTTTTTTCTTTCAATTATTTTATTATTGACCCGGTTTATATATACAATTAGATACGTAACTGCCTCTAAGAGAAATTGTTCGGTCTTACCTTTCATGTTATGCTAGACTAATTGCTTTACTTGGTGGTTAAGGTTAAAAACAAATTGCAATCAGTTTCAAACACAATTAAAGGTTGTGATCACTTTTTGCAACATTGAATGATCAACTGGGCCCTCATGTTCGCACATTAATATTGGTTGGCGTGTACGATTATGAATTGTTTATTACCAAAGAAAATAATTAAATTAATTAAACCAAGTGTATGCACGACTATCAGCCAATGCTTTCGTGACAGAAACAAAAAAAAAAAAGGAAAGGGAGAAGTATAGCGAGAAAGAACGAAGAATGTCTCTGTCTGCACCCACTTTTCATTCCTTAAGCTATCTATAGGTTCAGTGCAAGGTGGAGATAGAATTTAGAAGCAGCAGCTAAGTTGAAGCTGTCCCTAGGAAAGAGAAATTAGGCCACTAACTTTTCGATAATTTGGCTGCTTCCGTGCATCTATACATGAAAGAAGGAATCGAATGTCACATAAAATACCATAAGATGCCAAACTGTGATTGACCGTTGACTGCCTCTTTTCAATTATTGAAGCCCGTGATTAGAACAAAAGGGGGATGATAGATGTTGTTGTTGATATACGTCATCCACCAAATTTATATAGGCTAATTTTCGATCGTCTTCTTCTCCGTGGACACAAAATGGACTAGATGCCTATGATTTAATATTCTAATTATATCATACATTGGACATGCACACGAGTGGGAGTTTCCCACACGAACACGACAGAACGGGACCCGCCTGTGTCCAAAGTCCACTCAATCAGATATGAAATCCGAAGTTCAGTCCAACTGACTCATAGTTTGGACTCTACTGCCCTGACGAGCCCACTTTATGTTGTAGTAGTTCCCTTGTTGGGTCTGGTAATTTCAGCCTTCCTTCCTTTCCTTTTGTTCTATTCTATCTACAACGAACCGGTCAATTATCAAACTAAACTCGTTTAAAACAGGTGTGGGGTTGAATAAGTTACACTAGTTTACTAACGTAGCACATCAAATGTTACTATCAGATTATCGAGGTAAACAAAGGATTTTTCCTGTACAATGCAACGAGAAGAGTGTATACGACGGGTATTGATTGAATAAAATGGAAAGGAAGGACAGTACAAGTATGACCGGAGGGTGTTAGGGTGGTTGTGGCTGGCCAGTTTGTATTAAATAGGCTGGACCCATGGCTGGCTGCAAAGTGTACATCCATGTAATTGGACCAAAATAGAGGAGTGTTGGATGTGGGTTGGGTATAGTACTATTGTGTAATCATTTAACAGCTAAGACCAATAATTAATTTCAATGCAAAGAGGAAAGACAGCTAAGACCTCTCTCTCTCTCTCTCTCGTTGGGTATCACTTGCAATTGAATTGATTTTCATGATCATATTAACAAAAAGGCCAACCTATTGCTCTTTAATTTATTTTGTAAAGTAAAAAAGAAACGCTTTTTATATTTATTACGGATTTTGATATCGATTGAAAATTAGAAAAAGAAATCCTAGCCATCATGAACAACCCACAAAAGGATTTGACTGTCTCCTTTAATTAATTAATCAACTATATTAATAATATTAAGCATCTGTAACTGCAACTGCAATGCATGCGTCTTGGTTGGTGTTGTAAGGGAGTTGGCAGAACTAATACATCTGTCCCTGTCGTCTGCTCTGTCCGACCCCGACTGCCTTTCCTGCGGAATCAGCATCACTCCTCTACTGAATCTAATCCCCAACAATTTTTAACTAATTGCATGTTATATACATCTTACGATCTCTCTCCTGTTTTTGTTTAATACACATACAAATGGTTTCAAAGAGGATAGGCCACTAAGATATATGATTCATAATAATTGCTTCTCCTTCTTTTAGCTTAGTAATGCCCCTCCTTGTCACTCCATGCCAGTCATATCATATGGTCTGGTCCCTTTCGCGTCTCTTCTTCTTCTTCTCCTTCTTCTTCTTCCTCTTTGTGTTTTCTTACGACTTTAATTTTTGCAACAACTCCATGCTCGATCAGCATGGGTCCCAATCCTATTACGGTCGTTTTGGTTGAGAACTAACTCATTACACAAAGTATACAATTTACTCCACGTACAGGTTGTTTCCAGATGGTCGTAACACACGAATACAAGCACAATAGGATGTCTGCTTCAGATAACATCTCGTCTTCGTCTTCTTCTTCATCCCATTCTCTTCCCTTCCAAACTTCCCCAAGGTAAAAGTTCTCTCTTCTTTTTCTTCTCTCTTTTTTTTTTTCTTTTTTATTGCAAAATCCAAGAAACTCCATTTTCTGACTTCATTTGTCGTGCTCTTAAATTAGCAGCAGTTTTCCGGTCGCTGGCATGATCAATGGTTTCACTCTTCTTGGTAATGTAACCTCCAAGCCATCTTCCCAGTCAATTTCTGTAAGTAGTATCCTTCTCTATTCTCCACCCCTAAGCAACTAGTTCTTATTAGAGTACTTCTTCCGTTCACTTTACATCCTTCCTTTTGCTATAATCTACCAACCATAACATATATACTGTATATTCCAAGGCTTAAAGCTAGCTATATGCGTCACGATATGAACAGTGTGCGACTTTCCAGCTCTTTTAGTGGAGTGTGTGCACCGTTGTACCTTTTCTGAATAAATTTATGCTTCTTGTTCCATTTTTTTTTCCAATGCTTCCAAATGACTGTCCTCAACTCCATCACTGCAGACGGAACTTTCGTTAACATTGTCTTTTAGAGAAGACAATCTCTTACTTCGTTTACTTGATAGTTGCAGTTGGTTAAATTTCATAGCCCTATCACATTAACTAAATGCCTTCTTTCTTCAACAGTATTTTTTTCATGCTACAGATCGTAAAGTTGGAGGAAGATTCATCCTGTGAGGCTTCACTTAGTTGGGATTCCGGGAACAAAGTGGGTTCTAGTACCATCATTTCAATTCCTAGTGACGAAACTCCCACTCCTAAGGTTTAATACGCTTTCCTGTTCTATTATTGCCCATTTAAAGACAAGATTTCCCAATATCTACTAAATTTGAGGGCAAGAATGGACTTCTCTGTAGTCAGAATTGTATCTGTTCATGGAAAGCAAGAAGATATCAATAAAGAAACAGGATAAAGAAAGAGAACAACATACATTTTACCTATTCTATTGATTCCTTTTAATTTTTAGTACTGCATTATATATTAGTAATCTTAGTGAAAATCTTTCCGTGTCTTATAATGACCTCTTGTTACCTATTGCAGCCTTCTGCTGAAATCAGGAAGGAGATTGCCATACTTGAGGCTGAAATATTGCACTTGGAGCGTCATCTTCTTTCACTCTATCGAGCAGCTTTTGAGGAAAAGCTGCCCTCCTTACCTTATATCGACAATAACCATTTACAACAAAAGGTTGGATCACCATTTCAAGTTGCGTCAAATCGGAGAAATCAGGATATAAAATCATGTGCACGAATAAGTGGTTCCATTCATGTTGATCAAACCTTTCCTCCGCAAGTTCGGCCGACTTTGGACAAGCAAAGCTGCCCTGCCACCGTTCATTCGAAGAGAACGAAGGTATGCACGCTTGTCCACTAAAATAATCTGCCATTTGGGTTGTGTTCAAAAATTAAGATGCCTGATCATTGCAGGACCAGAAAAATGCTGATTCTGGTCATCGCAGTCTTGCGGATCACCTGGGTGCTTCCTGCTTATTTAACAGCCTTATGACTCCAGATAGGCTTTCTGAAGACATAGTGAGATGCATATCTTCTATTTACTGCAGACTTGACAACCACCAATATCGCCAAATTGGTTTATCAGCTTCTCCCCTGTCATCTTTGTCTTCCTCCAGTATATTTTCTTCAAAAAATCCTCAAGATTGTTGGAGTCCACATTGCAATGAGGATGCTATAGATTGCCAACTTCAAGGATTGAAAGAAAGGAATGGACCTTATGCTGGAATGGTGGAGATTGTTAACCTGTGCTTAGATAATGACGCTCTTATTTATGCTGCTACAGCACTGAAAAGTTTCAGGTGGTTAACATCCCTGTTTTAAAATTGGGCACCGTTTAACTTTAGAACTCTAACCAAGCATTGTAGCTCCAAATTATGTCATCCTTTATGATACCATAATCCTAGACATCAGGCAAAGGAATTATAGTTCGTAATTCTGGCTAGGGACAAATGACATCCTTGTTTGTGGGTCTTTTTCAGAATGGGAGAAGTTAACTAAGCATTCAAATACCATCCTCATAAATTTATCTAAGCATTCAAAAGGTTACTGCTCTTCGTATATTTCTCACTGCTTTATAGCGGTGTAGGTCAATGGTACAAAGTCTTGAGAAGGTGGATCCAAGGAAGATGAGGAGGGAAGGGAAACTTGCATTTTGGATTAACATCCATAACGCCTTGGTCATGCATGTTAGTATTCTAAATTCTTAAATTCCCTTCTACTTTCCCCTAAGGATAATTAATAACAGCAGGAAACAAGATTAGTTTATCTGGCATAACTACATTTAACCCATACCAAGAGGAAGTTGTTCATACATTCTTGATCAATGCTGCAGGAAAGTAGTTATAGATGATACAGACTCTACATTCCAAACTTACAAGTTTTCAGGCTGATCCATGTCTAGCATTTCTTGGGTACTAAATATCTGATTCTAAAGTGACGGTCCTGAGTAATTGACCTCAGACCCGTCTGAGAGGCTAGAATGCAACATCAAGAAACTATTTATCCTAGAACTTAACAAGAAGTTAACAAAGAGGGGTCAAATGGTTGGGTTCGATATCCTACTGGCTTGTATACATAGTCACCTTGATCATGAAATCTCGTGTCTTTGAATTCAGAAACTATGGCTGATGTAGAAGGACATTGCTGTAAATATGGTCCAGATGATATGAAACTTTCTTGCAGGCATATTTAGCTTACGGGAATCGTAATCATGTAAGAAATGCGTCTATTCTGAAGGTGAGAAAATGTAATCTATATTATCTGTTACTTTGTCTGTCACATTAAAGTTGGATTATTCATACTTTGATTAATGTTGTTGTATAATCACTTCAGGCGGCTTACAATGTGGGTGGACATTGCATAAACGCATGTACGATACAGAATTCAATTCTTGGAGTGCGGTCGCACTACTCACAGAGGGTATGACTATGTTGATAAATTGGGCAAATCTTGTATTTTTACTGTTGGAGGTAGCTAGCTATATGTACACGATAATGCACATGAATGCAGCCATTTTTCATTATGTTTTGGCCTGACAAACATTTTGCTGATGCTTGAGGAATTCTTATTAGACAAGACGATAATGGCATTATTTCTTTATAGTTGCATGAAATGTGTGTGGAATGGTTGCAGTGGCTACAAGCACTGTTTTCCCCTGGAAGGAAACTGAGGAACGGAAACATCAAACATGTTTATGCCCTGGAGTATCCAGAACCGCTTGTGCATTTTGCACTCTGTTCGGGGGCATACTCGGACCCACCGGTAAGAAAGCTGGTTCTTTTTGTTCTTTCAATTGTTTAAACATGCAGAAAGTGGGCTTTGAGAAATCAATTTTTTTAAATTTTACTTGAAGGTTCGAGTGTACAGTAGTAAGAACATATTTGAGGAACTAAGACTTGCGAAAGAGGAATTCATACAAGCGAGGGTGTACATCCAAAACCAAAAGGAAGTAAAGATATTCCTACCAAAATTGCTTTCATATTTTCAGAAAGATATGTCTATGGATTCGATGGAGCTGCTAGAATTGTTATCTCGTCATCATGAAGAACAACAATGCAAGGCTTTGAGAAGATACATTGCGAGGGAAAAGCCTGAGAAATGCATCAATTGGTTGCCACAAGCCTCTTCCTTCCGCTATTTGATCCATGTCCAAAACGAATTTGTCCAGTAAAGTTAAATTTTAATTCCTCGGTCGTTGACAGGTCCTGGACTAGGCCCACCAATGTATTATGTGTTGTGTATAATAAATTATTACTCTTGTCTCAGACTGAATTGTATTTTGAGTTCCCTTTATTCTTTCTTTAATTATTTTAATTTTTTTAGTATCAAATAAAGCTATCGAGACAAAATAATATTCAGAAGTTTTTGAATTGCAGCATCAGAAGAAATAAAATGGTTGGGATTGGGATTGTCGGTCTCAACAAGGGGTATAGTGGGTTAAGTTCGCCTTGTATCAACATCCATCAGGCAGACCCAACCCGACCTAACAGGCCTAAATCGACCTGAGATACCAATCAATTCGAATTATCTGGCCTGGCCCGTGACACGAGGGAAAAGAAAATCTATACAAGCAGCGTGATCCGCGAAAATGGTGAAACAGTCCATTGACCATTTACAAAATTTTTGCGCATTCAAATAGTAAAACGGTTGAGCGGAGTAGATGAAAGTATCATTAGTTTTGAGAAGAGAGACTGCTCCACATCACCATGGTAATAATCACGATCTTTCCAGATGCTCTGTGATTTGTTCTTTTTCTTTGGCAAACGATGCAGCTGTGTGTGTCTGTGTATGTATTGTACAGATTCATTTTGTTCTTCTGATTAGTCGGCAAGGAAAAGTGAGGTTGACGAAATGGTATTCGCCTTATTCACAGAAGGACAGGGCAAAGGTATTCCCAACCTTTTCTTTTCTTCTTCTTCGAATGTTATGTCATAATCGAACGTAATTACGGGAAATGTGTGTTGGCGCGCCAAAGGTAATCAGGGAGCTGAGTGGGATAATACTGAACAGAGGTCCACGGCTCTGCAACTTCGTGGAATGGAAAGGCTTTAAGGTTGTTTATAGAAGGTATGCGGGGCTCTATTTCTGTATGTGCATCGATGAGAATGACAATGAACTCGAAGTTCTTGATATTATTCACCACTATGTTGAGATACTCGATCGCTATTTTGGCAGTGTAAGCAATTCCGTTAATACCTCATTCAACCAAAAGCTCATCCACAGCATTCCTTTTTTTTTTTTTTTTGACTGATTGGGTTTTATTTATTTGTTCTCATTCCCATGTCACTTGAAAGGTCTGTGAACTCGATTTGATCTTCAATTTTCACAAGGTTAGTACTCGTTTACTCATAAATTAGTTAATGCTTGATGCTATGTGAAATTAAGAAGAAGCTGGTGGAAAAATGCGCAGGCGTATTACATACTGGATGAGATACTGATAGCGGGTGAGTTTCAGGAATCAAGCAAGAGAAGTGTTATACGCTTAATGTCTGCACATGTAATTTCTTCTTCTTCTTTGCCATTAATTTGTTTTTTCTTTTGGATACAAGTACAAATGTTTAAGGATTGAAACTGCAGGATTCGATGGTGGAAATGGCTAAAGAACAGGCCAGTTCTATTGGCAACATGATCGCCCAGGTCACCAAATAAACAGCTCGTCCTCCTACCCCCCATTATTCCCGGCGGCGAACAAAGTCTTCCGATTGTTCTAGGCTTTTTCACAACTTTTGTCTTTGTTACGGATACTTCTTGTTATCATGCATTTGTGTTTCACAAACAAGTTAATAGACACAATGTCTGTCGTTGCAGTGATTATTATATTACCTGCAAAATGGGTCAATCTCATAACTGATCATCAATCGCGCGCTATTATCTTATCAGAGCTACAACCATCATTGTCACTTTCTTTTTTATGGAAGTTTTTTATTGAACTTAACAAAGACCGCTTCGTTCTAACTTCTTCCCTGCATGAGAGGAGGTTAAAAGATCACGTGAGACGTTGAGAAGGCAAAATTAAAAGAAAAAGAAAAATATTCGAAATAAAAATAAAGAAGCTAAAGGCGCCGCCCGCGGTTGTCCAAAGGGAGAGACTGGGGTATTGTTAAGGCAAAAGCACCGTTCAAATGCTTACAAATAGCGGGCAGAGCGATTTTATGTAACATATCCGTAATCGAGGTTACGATCAGCAGTCGTCAAATTTCCCAACTATTATCCCAGTCTCTGCGCCCAGAAATAATGGAGTTTTCTTCACCGGTAAACATTTAGCAGTCTGTTATTTTCTTTTATCGTCTATTTTGGGGCGGGAATTGTGTGGGCGGGCCTCCGATGCGAGTCTACTAAAGTGGTATTTGGGAATTGTCATAGAGTTCTACTCTACCTGCTGACGTCCCTCATTGAGATTTTGCTTAAAAATGAGAGTCAGTGCGAGACTTATAGTTGTGATTTTCCTTCTTAGGGTTTTTATTGAAAATGGGTATTCCAGAATGCTTTGTTTGAGTCTGAATGTCTCACTTTGCATATGAGTTCATCGCATGTTCTATTCGGTAATTCTAGATAAATGGAATCTCAGGAAGTTGATGGAGAAAATGAAGAAAAAGGAGGAGGAGGAGCAGCAACGAGGTTGAGACAATTAGAAGAGTCAGTAGAGGCCCATCCGGAAGATCCCTCCCTCCATTTTGATCTTGTATTTTATACTCTCCCTCATTTTCTCTTTTATCCAATTGTTTTTCCTTCTTATTTGTCTTGTTTAGATATGGTTTCATGTGTCCATCGAAGAAAAGAACGAAAGGAAATGCATCTAACAAAATGGAAAATTTGCAGGGACTGTTGTTGTGGGAAGAAGGACATGATTCTATGTCCAAGGAGAAAGCTTATGAGCATTTTTTAATCTCAGCCAAACTTTAGCCACAAAATGCTCAAGCTTTCAAGTACCTGGGACATTACTACTCTAATTTTGCCTTCGATTCTCAAAGGGCTCTCAAATGTTACCAGAGGGCTATCTCTCTTCATCCTGATGATTCTGATTCAGGTGATGCCCTCTGTCAATTGTTGTGCCGATCTGGTAAAGAGCACTTGGAGCTTGCTTCCTATAATGAAGCCTCTTAAAAGTCTCCCAGGGCCTTTTAGACTTTTTTTCATTTGGGTTTTCTCCATTTACACCAAAACTATTTCTCAGAAGCTGTTCGTTGTCTCCAGCATGCAATTCGAGGTTATCCTATATCTGCTGATTTGTGGGAAGTAAGCCTAGCTCCTTCTCTTCTTTCTTGTTTTACTCACTTATATCTACTTCATTTCACTCTTCTCCTGCTTAATGCTTGTAATCATTTTGACTTTCTTCCTTCACCCATTCTATCCTCTGATAGGTGCTTGGTGTTGCCTACCAGTGACTTGGGATGTTTACTACTGCTACTAAGGTACACTCTTTTTTGTTTATTAGGACATAGATGACATGTTAATATGTTATCATTTGTGAAATCGTTGATTTACACACAACCTGTTCAAATACTGTGTTGCTAAATGGCAAAAATAATTTTTTAAAAGAAAAAATATTAAGGCATTTTATCATAGCAATGCACTGTGATAATATTACAATAGTCATGTAGTGCTCAACTTATGTTAATAAGTCAAGGACGTTGAGATCCAAGAACATTTCTACCCTCAAATTCAAGTCAGGCCCTCCCCAAAAAAGAGGAACAAGTCAATAATTTCTATCAGCTTAGTCATCATTACTGTTCCCGCTTATACTTTCACTCATATTTCCCTCAGTGGATCTTCTTTTTCTTCTTCTCTTTATGTGAGCCAGTCATCATAAAAACCACAAAAACTATTGTAAGAATTTTCTATGGCTATGAAATATATGTGTATCTATATATCTGTATATTTTTATATTATTATAATGTTGCATATTATTTTAATTTATAGGGAAAATGGAAGAAATTGATAACAATTCATATTTGCCTCCAACTAATTTGAAACAAGATGCGATATCAAAGGTATTGGGTCTTGACAAATGTGGACAAGTAAAAGGTATAGGGAAAGGAGCAACTCTTACACAATTTTCCATTATAGCTCAAAGGGACAACATTATTGGAAAACTAAAACAAAAGCAAGCTGAGATGAAAGAAGAAATGAACCATATGAAGGGCTTACTCAATGAAGCATTAAAACAAGCAGGCTAGTATCAATATAATTAATTTAATATTTTCATAGATACAATTTATATTTTATAAGATGTTCATATGGATTTTACAGGGTGAAAACCAATCATTTTAAGAATCTAAAGATGCATGTTTACAAGGTGAAAGGCAAACAATTGAAGAATCTCAAAATAGTTTGGTAAGTTTTTTTGTTTATATGAAAATGTACACTTGGCTATGTGTGTACATATGTGTGTGTATTTTCCCTTAGTCGTTACTTTTGTTTCTCAAAATTGATGCATCCATTTGGTGTTGTAGATTGCCAAAACAATTACATACAAAAGTAAATGCAAGTTGTTTGATTGGAGAGGGTCTAATGAACTAGTAGCCGAAGGATGTGTTTCTTGAAATGATCCAGATGCACTGGTTCATCATGTTCTTATTGGCCTTGATGATATGAGAGTTTGGATAGATATAGCTAAGGTAACTACTGCATTTTTGTGGAGGCTAGCATTACAAATGATTTATGTTGAAGATGCTGTAGGAAGTACAGTTGCTTGGCCTTCTGACAAAGTTGTCATAGTTTTCCCAAACTAATTTTTAGGTAATTAACCATTTTCTCTGTTTTTTGTGATTTTTAAATAAGATTTAGTATTTACTTTTATTGGTACTATGTTAATGTCTTGCATTAATTATTTAAATGTTCCTGTTTTTAACTCTTTTTAAGTTTGTAACATATGTTATGTCATTCTACTGTATTTGAAAAATATACTGATGATTTTTGTTTCAATGGTTGTAGATTGTGGAAGTCAAGGGTATTATTCATGAGAAGGTAGCATATGGAAATTGAAGATGATATGGTAGCAAGTTTTTGTTTCAAAAATTTATGAACTATTTTGGAATAACAATATAGAGACATATATTATTGCTTTTTGTTTTCAGTGTCTATGTATTCATTATCTATGATTTGCCCAGCTTTGATGAACAACAAAATATGTTTTTGAAAAATTAATTTTATAGTTATAAATTTGTTTCCACATAAGTGTACCATTTTTTATATAAGTTACACAAGATATATTAGTAACACTATTATAATGCATCAATAAATGTTATCATAAATTTAATAATAACAAATTTTTTAATATTGTTATTAAACAATAATCTAGAGCATTTTAGAAATGTTACGAAACTCATATCCACAACATTTGGAGGATGTAAAAAAACAATGTATAACAGTTTATGAATGTCATGATTAACTAATTTATATGGTTTATAAAATGTAACATAAAATTAATTGTTTGTTATTAATAAATATCATAATAGACTGAACAATAGCATTTTTGTAATGTTGCAAAAACTCTTTTATAACATTTTAAAGATAATACATAACAGCTGAAAAACATTACAAATAGTTAATTAATAATATTTATCAAATATAATATAAAACCATTTGTAGCTATCAATAAATGCCATAATAAACTAAACAATAGCATTCTATCAATGTCATGGAAAACTTATCTATAACATTTTTAAAATGTTTCTCATATCTACTACAAGTTAATGATGTTGCAAAAAGTTAATAAATAAAAGTGTAAAAATGTTACAAATATTTAATTAAAAACATTTATAAAGTAAAATATAAAATTATTTGTAGTTGTTAATAAATGCTATAATAAACTTAACAACAACGTTCTATTAATTTCATGGAAAACTTATCTATAATTTTTTTAAAATGTTACAAAATTCATGTTTATAACCCTTTAATAATGTTGTGAAACGTTAATCTGTAACAGTTGAAAAATGTTATAAATAGTTAATTAATAAAATTTACAAAATGTAACATAAAATCATTTATAGCTATTAATAAATACTATAATAAACTCAATAATGACATTTTTGTGTCATTGATTCACATCGAACATCAGCTGCTATTTTTGTGTCATTGATTCACTCTCACTACTGGGAAATATAGCTTAATCAAGTAAGTAACTCTGATGATGTTTTACGGCGTAAATATATACATGTATGAGGAGTTTAAGAAGTGTGGTTTCGGTGATGAATAAACTAGATGATGGATTTGTGAAATGGGAATTGTTCAAAAACTGTATGAAATAGATTCTAGTTTCA
>JANJEY010000006.1:80539-93202 GCA_024703695.1 Erythroxylum cataractarum
CCCCCCCCCCCTTCCCTTTCCCAACTTGTTTCTACGAGTATAAATTTTAATGGACTTAGTTGGTATGGGCTGAGGAGAGGGTGGATTGTTAACATTATGTTACTGTCCTAGCAACCCAGCTTGCATATTGATTAGTTTCTAGATGGCACAGGAGAGTAACTACATGATGGCATCATATGAAGAAGTTACTATTTCCTTTACTACCTATAAATGCATGCAAATTGATTAAAGCTGTATAGGAGGATTTGACATGATAGTCTTGTTACTCTAGTTTGACAAATGTACCTATTTGTATTTATTATCTTTGTGATTCTTGATTCTTTTCATCTGTTACATCCTTTTCTGCACCCCTCAGTTGCAATTTTGTGTACAGGAACCTACTGGGTCATCTTTTGCTATCCAGTGAAGAATGGAAAGGCGGTCATCTAGCCAGCAGGTGCTGCATCATAGATACTGGTAATGGTGAAAGGAAGGATGGACTTAAATCTGGACATGAAATCCTTGGTGCTGGAGCCCTTTCTTGCTATGCAATTGCAAACAGAGATCCTAGGTTTTCATTCCCAACATGTGGTTGTCTGTACTTGAATGGACCTGCAGTTGTCCAAGCGCTGCAGAAGTAATGACTTTTTTCCTTCCACAGAATTTTCCACCCTTCGCCTTCTTTCCTGCTTTTAACAGACACATGCTTGTGGTTGAATTCTGTACTGTAGAAATTAGTATTCATGACAAATAATTTCTTGTCTTTTGAACCCTTTTCTTAATTTGCAGACACTTGCATCAGGCTCCATGGAACTGCACCACACAATACTTGTTAATACTTAATCTTCAGCAGAAGGCACGTGAAGAGAGATACCCTCAACAACTATGTGCGACAGTTCGACGGCTGATTCTTATAGCACTTGCTAATAAGTCATATTCTCACGAAAGCATGTCTTGCCAATATCAAAAACTGCTTCTTCTGCTTTGTGCTTCTGAAGTAAATTTGCAAGCTGGGAATAATGTGGAATGTATCGAGTATGCTCAAAATGCATCTCTACTTCTGCTTCCTAATAACTACCGGTTTTTTGGACACTTACAGCTATGTCGGGCCTATGCTGCCGAAAGTAATTTTATAAACCTTCAAAAGGAGTATAGAAGATGTTTGGAGCTAAAGACAGATTATCATATAGGTTGGGTATGCCTTAAGATCATGGAATCACAATATGATATACAAACTGAATCAAATATTGAGGAGTTATATTTCCTCGAATGCCCAAAAGAGATGAAGAAATCATGGAATATGTGGATGGCAGTGTTTAACTTGCTTCTGGGTTTAATATTTTTGTGGAATCAGGATCTCTTTTCTGCTGAAGAATTGTTTAAGCAAGCTTGTTCACTTGCGGGGGCAGATGCCTGTCTCTTCTTAGCTCATGGTATTAATCAGTTGACTTGCTCTTTTTAATTCCTTTCCAGTGTACTTTAATTCTCATCTAATATCAGCTCAAATACTAACAGATCTTTTGCCAGTGCTTTTTTAACCTTAATGTCTTTGGAAAATAGAGTAGTGTGATGATTGGAAATAAACTTTTTAGGTCCCTTGTTTGTTTTCATAACTGAATCACTAATGAATCCAGGTGCCACATGCATGGAGCTTGCAAGACAATCTCATAGTTCCGAATTCTTGTCCCTTGCTATAAGAAGTCTGAAGAAAGCGCATGCAAATTCCATTATTTCAATACCTATGGTATTTTTGTTGCTAGCACAAGCAGAAGGGAGCCTTGGTTCGAAACAGTTGTGGGAGAAGAACCTAAGGCTTGAATGGTATTCTTGGTCACCAGGTATGTGTGTAAATCATGCATGTAGTTTGGTGGTATCTCTGTGTGCTTTTGCATAAAGTGACCAAGCAGCTGCATGAGAGGATGAGGAAACCAATATAGATTTTGATTAAACTTGAAACTGGTCAGTTATCATACTCATTCAGTTATTTCGTTGGTTTCAAAAGTTAATAACATTACAATAGGGTGATGCTGTTGTCTTTCATTGTTACTAGTCAAATATATCATTTCAGAATTTTTGCTTCCTTCGGTGAATAACAATGAAGCAGCATAACTCTTTTTAGATGATATTTTTCTCAATTTCCTGCATCTCCAAATTGCTTTTGAGGTGGACAGCCACAAGAAGTTTGAGGATTAAAAGATACTGTCAAGAGATTTATGGGAAAAAAGAAAGTGAGAACAGCATGTCTTTGTTATCCCTTCACAAAACCCTATGTTACTGGATCTTTTATCTAACAACACTAATCACAAAACCCTCTGTTACTAGATTTTTAATCTAACCATGCTATCATAGGGTTTGTCAATGATAGCTAATAATTTCCCGGCAAATGAAACCATTTCTTGAATAGAATATCTAAATTTGCATTTAGTCATGTATATGGTCGTCAAAATGGGATGAGGAAAGCTTGTGTACATTTGGAGTCTACATGAATCCCAAGTAAACTTGGCGAATGTAAGATGGGTTGAGATACATATTTTCTTTTGCACTTTATCAACTTCACTTATGAAGACGTTATTTATTTACCCTTTACAGAAACAAGGCCTGCAGAACTGCACTTTCAAATGCATTTACTTGCAAGGCAAGGGGAGCTTGCATTTGACCCTTCATACGGTGTGGAATTATGCCAAAGCCCAGAGAAATGGGTTCTTCGGGCAATCCATAGCAACCCTTCTTGTTTCAGATATTGGAGAGTTCTGCAAAAGCTTATAGAATAAGCGACGCTGTTCTACGCTGTAGAGATTTCAAAAACTCATACTGCCAAGCCACCAAATGAAATAGGAAATTGTGAAGAGTTCCTAGAAACTATGTGATACAAGAATGAACTCAAAAACTGAAAGGGAAAGAAAATTAGCCAGTGGAGAACTGATGGTGAGTAGAGTAGAAGACAATATCCTCCGTTGTTTCTTGATCATTGTAATTTGAATAAAATAATTGCAATGCTTATACGCTATCACCTTCCCAACAGTTTAGTAAGCTTGTAAGAGAAACATGAGGTCTAAACTGAAAATGTTGGTCCTAGTTATATATCTATGTATCCGGTTCATGCTATGTTCAGTGCTGTGGACTAGTTATTGTTTCCTATCCTTGTTTTCCTCGAGTAGAGGCAGATGTACTCATAATCAGCTTATCAACAATTTATTAAGCTTGTAACAGCCGAACCTTGAGTTCCACAAATTCAGAAGAATAGGTAAAAACTGAGTGCTCAGACATAAAATATAACATACAATAGTAGGGTGGCAATTTGATATAAGGAAACACTATAATCTTATATTTTTATGTGGGAATGCATAATTTATTTTTGCAGAATATGGTGAAGATAGAGTTTTAGTAGTTATCTGCCAAGACCAAGAGAAGTAGAGGAGGAGCGTTCAAAGTGATCGGAAGGATCCCAGTCCAGAGAGGAGGAGAGGATCTTGGACAAAGTCGCGACAACTTGAGGCATGGAGGGTCGTTCGTTAACGTCAAAATGAACACAGACGTTAGCGAGCTGCGCCATGGAGAAAGCTATATTCAATGGGTACTCTTCTCCCAAACATGGATCCATAAAGTTCCTTAGCTTCTCTCTTACGTTCTCTCCCTCTATCACAGTCTTTATCACTTCACTCAACAACTGATGATTCTTGACGCCGTCGTTATCAGTAACGGTAGCAGGTTCCCTCCCAGACAAGAGCTCCAACATGACAACCCCAAAAGCGAAGACATCTAATTTGGGAGTGATGAGTCCGTTCTCTATGTATTCAGGGGGCATATAACCCTGAGTACCCACTACATGCCTAGTCAGTTGCATGTGGTCATTGTCCAACCTTCTTGCCAGCCCGAAATTTGCAACTTTTGCACTCAGATTAGCATCTAACAGAATGTTACTAGTCTTCAAGTTCTTGTGAATGTAGGGGGGATTCGTGTAATTGTGAAGATAACTGAGAGCATCCGCCACATCGTAAGCAATTTGAACTCTCTGCTTCCAAGATAGTGAAAGTGCCGGTTCGTCTTGATCTTGCTCTTGGCATTTTTTGTTGCTGTTGTGAAGCCAATCCCTGAGAGATCCATTTTCAGCATACTCGTAAACAAGGTAAGTATTGCCCTGGTGGACGCAGAAACCAGACAGTCTAATGATATTGGAGTGATTAATCATCTTGAGGATGTTGATCTCGGCGGAGACATCCCCCTTTAAGACCTTCACAACACCAGCATCTCCCTTGAAGGATCCTCTGTAAACCGATTCCTTAATTCTGTTAGTTTCCCCAAAGTAGGCCGTAGCATTCTCTAAGTCCTCAAATCTGTACAATGTCAAGGAATCGACGGCATAGCTGATTTCATGAAACCAGGGTTTGGTTACGCCATCTGAGGAGATTACTACAGGAGCCTTAGGTTTAGGTGGTTCTGAAGAAGTGCGAGATTTGCTGCGCCGCCAAAACAGAAAAGCTAGAACAGAAAGGAGTAACAGCAGAAGAGCTCCTCCTCCAATCCCAATCCCAATCCATTTCCATTTATTCTTGCTGTTGGACGACCCATCATCATTAACAATAGGGTTTCCTGGAGCGGACTGAGGTGGTGGTGACGTTCCGGAGGAGTGTATCTTGGGTTCAGAATTCAAAGGAACCAGAATTGGCGTAAAGGGATAAATAACATCCTCTGCAGATAGTCTGTTAGCATCTAAGACTTGCTGTTTTTGGACCCCGAATAACTGGGCAATGGAAGAGATGGAATCGCCCCAATTGACAAGGTAAGTGAGTAAGTAGTTGACACCAGAAGCGGTCTGGTTGGAAGTTGGACAAGCACATCTAAGGGGCACATGAATGGAGAGGCCGACAGAGAGATTACGGAAGTTATACGGGTTCTGAGCCATCAAAGCTTGACAAGTGGTGAGACCTTGGTAAGTGTTGTTGGCGACGCTGAAGTAAGTCTCTAAACGCGCTTTGAGGGTGTAGGAGGCGTTGTGCTGGTAGTAACTGGAATTGTAACAGGAGCAGTCGATGGGCACAATTACAAGGGTGTCTGTGGGGACAGGAGAGACGTCGGAGGAGATGTTGTTTATGGAGGCGATGAGAGTAATTGACGGTCGCTCCACACCCAACAAATAGCCGATGTCGACGGCGGAACCGTAGGTAGGGGTTGATCTGTAGGTGAGGTAGGATTTGCATGAAGATTTGTACTTGGTGGGGTCTCCGTTGCATAGAAAACCTCTGGTAGAATTAGTGTCAGACGTCGGATTCTCGCAGTCAAGCTGTTTATTGTTAACATAAGCTTGCTGAGCTTGTACCTGTACTACTGCTACCACCATTACTAAGACTAAAAACAAGAACAACACAGATCCTCCTCCATGTCCATCCCATCTCTGCAACAATTTAGCCATATCTGAAGAAGAAGAAGAAGAGGAAGAAGGGTAGTTGTAACAGTAGTTTCAGACTTTAAAAGGACAAAAGAACAAGACTCACCACAGTTTTCGAGTCAGTCAATCCACGTTTATTCCACCACTTCCCTTGGCTAGTAATCGTAGCAGCTACGACATTGACCTTGGACCGTGACCATGGAGATTAATCTGTACCGTGGAAGATGAAAAATCGTCTACCTTGAATTTGGAGGGAGCCATCGGGACCCGACTCAACACCGAATAGAGAAGATCCACAAAAGATGAGCCCAAACAAAGATGTCACTCTCTCTATTTTTATCATCTCATTCGTTCAGTGTATGTAATAGAAAAGGCCCATTTTCTCTTTAACATTGATTAATAAATAACGAAAAGATGCAGAGCCAGAGCAGCTTAGGCGCTTCCTTTTCCACAATTCCGGAGGCTTCCTTCTGTTTCCCGATTCCGAAGAAGTCCTTCCCTACGACCTATCTCCCAATTCTAAAGCCCAAGAAGCTTTCTCTGTCGGTGAAATCGTCGCTCTTTAGATCCACTCCCAATTCATCTTCGATGGCTGTCGCTGCCCCTAATAAGTGGGCTCAGACCACTGTTACTTTGCCTCCACTTCGCCGTGGCTGCCATCTCGTTACCTCCCAGGTTTTCCCTTCCATTCCATATCTATTCGTGGTAATCTCGACTTGATTTGATGCGTGAATGACACCCGTAGCGTGCAGTTGGAAATTATTAACCTTGATTGAACAGCTGCTAATCTCTTAAACTTTGCAGATTTTGGATGGAATTGGAAAAGACTTGTCAGAATTCAAGTGTGGCCTTGCTCATCTCTTCTGTAAGTCAGCCCCACCACTGAACGCCCTGTTCCCTTTCCTAATAAAAAATATCCTCGTGCTTAACTAACAAAAAGCCTAAATCTTCAGTGCACCATACAAGTGCCTCTCTTACTATCAACGAGAACTATGACTCTGATGTGCGTGATGATACTGAGACATTCCTTAATAAGATTGTTCCAGAGGTTACCTTCTTTCTCTCATCCTCCACGTTACCTTGATTATAGTTGGGATTAAGAAGAGTTCGTTCAAATCTCCTATGTCAATTTTTTCTTTGTCTATTCCTCAGGGAAGATCTGCTCCTTGGAAGCACACGTTGGAAGGTTTAGTCTTTCTTACACTCCTATTCCTATCTTTCCATTCTTGTACAGAACAGAAGTATATATATCTACAAAATAAGGCTTCTCCTTTTCATTTGTGTTGTATATTCCCGGACAAATAGAGCTG
Organism: Erythroxylum cataractarum; assembly: GCA_024703695.1. Lineage (NCBI taxonomy): Eukaryota > Viridiplantae > Streptophyta > Magnoliopsida > Malpighiales > Erythroxylaceae > Erythroxylum > Erythroxylum cataractarum. Next base: position 87,215 of record JANJEY010000006.1, read on the forward strand.
TAGTTCTAGATGAACCATTCGCAAGTTGGATAAGCGAGATGACAATAGTAAAAATGCTGATAAATCAAATTTTGAAGAACCTGATTGTTAGGCTTCTTTTCATCTGGCTTTATTCAATTCTAAACTACTGATTTGTGCAGAAGGAAGAACCAGAGTATTTCCATTTGATTTTTCTCTGAACTTTGGATTGTTTTCCTTCCATTTGCTGATATAAATCTCTTAAAATTCTTATAGGCCCAGATGACATGCCTGCGCACATTAAATCCTCCATGTTTGGATGCTCACTCACGTGCGGATGTTTCTACCATTTGTCTTCAATTACTTCATTAATATCTTCATAGTCAGCTTTCTGATTCACCTTGCTCTTCTGGCCACCTGCAGGATTCCAATTACCAACGGAAAGCTCAATATGGGGACTTGGCAGGTACTTGTACATGTTTAGATTGAGAGATACTTAGCCTGTAAATGTACAATAGCTGCTCCTGATGTATGTGTCAAAACACCCTATATCAACTTCTGTCTGTTGTGAATTCAAATGAACTTTCATCTTTCATTGGTTTTTCAGGGAATATGGTTGTGTGAGCACCGTGACTACCCTACTGCGCGTAAAGTTGTAGTAACTCTAAACGGAATATGAGGGTGTTGGGATTGCCTTCAACAGCTGCTGTTTGTTTCTTCATTTCGACCGTGTTGTCGTGAGAAAGTGGAATGAGTTCATCTATATTCCTGTCAATGAGCTTACCAGTTGTTCTTGTTTTCCATTGTCACCGAAATGTAATTGATAAATGAATGATCAAGGCCGTAAAATGGAATGTCCTATCAGTTGTTTATAAAATGCGTGGTTTTCAGTAATGCTTTTGTGACAAATATGAATCACAATCGATCAGAAATAAGAAACACGCAAACCAATCTCCGTGGAAGAGAAGAGAATAATGTAGCAAGCCATTGGTTCCGCTACTTGAATAATAGGCACCGTAATCTAACAAATTTTCTTATTACATGCAGTTTTTGGTGAGATTAGCTATTACATAATTGATTTCTGAGGGGATAATTTCATAACTATGAAATTATGAGTGCCAGATCCATTGGCTGCTAAAACAAAACTGACTCAACAAAACTCAAAATCAATTTATGAGTGCCATATTCATTGGCTGCTAAAATAAAATTGATGAAGCAAAACTCAGTCTACATGGAGCAAATTGAACTTCAAATAGATATATACATACACAGAAATGCCTCACACATACATTTTATAACTTTATATTAGTTAGGCACATAGGGGATACAATCATCAATCAGAGACACCAGGCCACACACCTGAAGAAGACACAAGGAAGACTACGGAGAAACTGTTAAGATGAGAAACTGTTAAGATGAAAAGTTAGATCATTCCACCTATAACATAATATTCCAGATAAAAATTGTACGACAAAGAAACCTGCAAGGTAATACATATGGGAAGCAACTGCCGACGTGCTTTCTCTTCAAATTACCTATGTCATACAAAGTCTCCTTTGCCTTCTCTTAGACTTCTTCCTCTTCTGTAGTCAATTTCAGCATCCGAGCTTGACAATCCCAGATGATATTTCCGGCTAATTTTAGAGGATGATACTTTTGGGAATATGTCTTCATCAGTCACAACATGATTTGATCCACGATGCCTCCTTGATTTGGGATCTGATTTACATTAAAGAGAAAAAGTCCTTGAATTAGTGGCTTTCTGGAGTAGAAAAAGTCCTTCAATTAGTGGCTTTCTGGAGTAGCTTGGTACACTTCATAATACCCAATCATTCACACAAAAAAGAAAAGAAAAGGACAAAGAAGCAAAGACTGCAAAGTCATATCGCCAGGCCATAAAAAGACACACAAATATGGGATTATATCAGTCATTTGTAGTGGTGAGGGGACATCTTTGGTGACGGGAAGGGCGGCAGCTTCTCGCAGGATATAACATTTAAACAAGGAAATGCACGAGAAAGAGAGAAGAATATTGTTCAACTAATACTAAAGAAAGATATAACAATCGATGGTCAAAAGACTCCACCAGTATTTAAATTTCTCATCAGCTTTCATGAGATTAACGAACAATGAACAAAAGATAAAGCTTAATATGAATAAAAGTATTGAAGTCACCTTCATATGCATTGGGTGAGTCTGGCATTTCAAGGCATAAACCCTCATCGACAAGATCCCATTTGAATTGACGACTATTTTGATTCGTCAAGTTTGTTTGCACCTTTTGTGGTTTTTGGTCCTTGTTTGGTTGCCCGGCTTCCATACTGTCCTCTGCCGTAGGTTTATTTGAAGTGAAAGGAGTCATTGTAAATGAGTCCTCCATTACATCAGAGATCTCTACATATTGAGGAGTAGTGATCATTTCATCGGCACTGAAACCGAAGGATGCTCTATAAGCTTCTATTTCCTCAGCATCTTGCTTAGGGCTCCTACTGTGTCTGGTCTGGTGGACATTCCCATTTGCGGGATAAGAATCAGAATCTTTGGAGACACTTAACCTCCCACCAGTATGTGGAAATGGTGGATTATGGTCCAGATAAAATTGTGCAAATGTGGCAGGACAGAAGAAATTAGAATCATGAGAAATAATGGGGGCACCAGTTGATTCATTTCCAGAAAGCCTGCCTGAGCCACTCCTAGAATATTTACCATTGCGGGGAGAAACCGAAGGATCCCATTGAGGGTGAAACTCTCGTTCATGAAATGATGATGATAAACAGTCACCTGAGTTCCTAGAAATTTGTGATAAGAGACTGCTGGCCGGACTTCCAGGATAAAGTGAATATGTAGCTTGAAGATCATTTACAGCCATACAGTTTGACTTTTCGGTGCTTCTGATATCCACAGAAGATGTGAGGAACCGAGCAAATGGCACATCCGGGGAAGAGGGGGTGGTTAAGTGAGCCAACTCAGGTGGAGGTGTAAGAGGAGCAGTAGATGGCTCAGTAGTAAAGGTTGAGAAAACCGGAGGAGAAACTAGCTGTGTTTCATGGGCATAAGGCCCAGTGGCAAACATTGTAGAAGAGGGCCCCCCAGGTGAGTTGGCAGATACTGACAAGAAGCAACTAGGTGACTGTGCAGTGGAAGGAAGAGCAGAATTCGTAAATGATGCAGGAGAAGAAGGTGGGGCCAGAAGTGATGGAGCAAGGGTTGTAGCTTGGTTGGAAGCAGCACCTGCTTGAGGTCCGTTTGGCTGGCTTGCTGATGAATTGCTCTCAGGTATACGAGTTGCAGGCACAATACGTTTTCCACCTTTTTGAGCACCAAAACAAGATAATGCACCTAAACATCCTCCCCATCTTTTTCTCTGCCAATACATAAACCGCTATAACTGTAACCCATATTGATAACTATATACAGAAATTGCAGTCAAACAAGAAAAACAAAAGTTGCATGGATAATGCAAAGCATGAAAAGAAGAGAACAACCCACTAAATATTGTTTTTAAGGCATAAATCTCACGGAGACAAGACAAACTTTGGCCTCATAGCTGATGGGTAAGTATACATATGCGTCCAACTTTTAATGTGGAAGTAATTGATGCATGGAAAAAATATGAAAGCGAAAAAGGCACTTGCCATGTATGCTTGCACTAATGAATGTATTGAATGTATGCAACCAACAAAGTATAAACTAGTAGTAGGATCACTTGCATCTAAAACCAAAGATGAGTAAAAGTATATATGTATGAGTTCATTATCTCGTATGTTTGCATTATCCAATTAACTCATTACCTCGTCTATATGCATCATCCAACTGACCAAAACACAAATGAGGGCGAACTTTATAATTTTGGAACTTAACTCATTGCAACCACACCACATAATCTCAACTTAACGCTCATCTCATTCAATATAAAAATTATGCAGTTCCATATTTGATATTATTTAACCAGTCACATTAAATTGTTGCACTTTCATTTTTTTTTAGCATGAGGCAATTATAAGATATAATTTTACAATTTGCGATTAGGATTTCATATCTATCACCAATTTTCGACTTCTTTTAACCAACATACTAGGAGCAAAGTAATTATTTTATTCTTCATGGGAAGGAATTCCCTAGCGTTACAAGTTTACAACCAATTAAATCTTTTTGCAAGTACATTTCAGTGAAGAAACAACTGTTATCGACAGCTAAATATATTATGGGGATGCAATTGGCAAGTATATTATCCACAGCAAAACATACAAGAAAATCCCATTGATAGTAGTCACATATCTGTGTACTGCGAAAAAAGCAATGGAAGCTAAACAATAGATAGCTAGCTCTCATTACGCGACGAGATGATAGATTAGAAACTGGATCGAAATTGACCCAGGTCTGTCAGGCATTTATTTAAATGGAGAAGAAGAAGTCAAACATTACTGAATGCTGATTCGTAGAACGTGAAAACAGAAAGAAATGAGGTATTATTTGGTCTTGGAAAAGAATGCCAGTGTTAGGATTCAAAGATCATACTAAGTAAAACCCAATTGTTGTATTTAACAGATCCGACCACAAATAATGATATTTCTCCAATTCATTCCTTTCTTTTTCCCCCTTAAGGTTTTCTCTTTGGCTCCTCTCAAACAAACAAAAGGGGAAAATTAATGTGTGTCTTGCATGGAAACTAATAGGAGAAAATACGTAAAAACAAGCAGACAAATACATAGATCTGAAGATCAAGAAGGGTTAGACATTAAATAATAAAAAAGCAAAAGCAAGTAAACTTAAAACAAAACCTCAGATCCAGATCTGACCCAGACAGCAACAAGAACAAGAAATGAGAAGATAAGGGAGAAATACCCGTTCCTGATGAGGGAATCTGTTCTGCTCTGACCCCATATCCAAAACTTTTAACTTTTGGCTACGCCGACTATGCTTATCGTTTCACCGATACGTCTAGTAAGAGCAGAAGTAGAATCAACCGAAGAAGGATGGGAATGGTAAGTGAACAGTTCACATCAGTGAGACTAAGTAACAGCAGCTTCCTAGTAGCAGTCCAGGCCAGTCCTACTTTCGAAATTCACTAACAAACAAGTTAAGCTTTGGAGAAACCTAATCCCGTAAAGCTTGGGACAGCAATACAACACGAAGGACGGATTATAGATCAGGCACTTAGTATGAAGATTTCAACAATGGAGAAACTGACGACCTTGTCTCGTCCCCGCCAAAACTCGCCCCCTCGATAAAAGAAGAAGAAGGAAACGGGAAAGAGACGAGAGAGTGGAGTGGAGTGGACTGAGCAGAGTGAGGAAAGGGAAGATGAATAAATAAGATTTTAGTATTTATGGATTATTAAATAAAAAAGGGGAAAAAGGGAAGACAAGACAAAGACAAAAATAAAGTGATAGAGATACTTGAGAGTTGAGAGAGAGAGAGAGAGAGAGAGAGAGGCACTTGACGGACACAACCCAATGAGATAAAGACGGACTCGCTCCCTTTGTTCATTTTGTGAAACACGTATAATAATTTGTGCATTGTGAACCAAGTACAGTAATATGAGTCTTATTGGTGCTTTTTTTTTTCTTTTAAGGTCAATCAAATGGAAACCAATTTATCTTTGTGGTAACGTAGAAGATTTATACCATGTTTTAGTGCGCTGTCTGAAAGCACACGATGTCTGCGCGTTAACAGGGGTGCCTCTCCCAAGTTATGAGATAGTGTCATTCTTAACGCAACTCCTACAGTTATCGTCGTCCTCGTTTACCGAACGTCAGCTTGCAATTGTGTGGAGTCTTTAGTATCATCGAAATTTAAGAGTTTGACAAGGTAAACAAGTGTCTCCTGTTGTGATTGTGACGTTTGCAGATACTTTTCTTAATGATTGGAAGGCTTCTAGGACGATTTTCAAGATAATTACTGGTGCAAATGAGGAGGATAGATCTGTTATCTCTGGGTGGACTAAACTTTTAGAGGGCTTTCTGAAATGCAATGTCGATGCAGCTGTTTTTAAAGAAAAGCAGGCCACGGGTTTTGCTGCTGTTCTAA
>JANJEY010000006.1:93302-113590 GCA_024703695.1 Erythroxylum cataractarum
TAATTTTTGTATAATTATGGCGTCACACCGGTTCACCCCCCGGTTGAACCGGTCGAACCGGTAACCAGTAAGGTCACCGGTTCGATGACCGGTCCGGGTTTGAGAACATTGCTTTCAACCAAAAAAAAAAAAAAACTTTGCAGGTTGAACCGGTCGAACCGGTAACCAGTAAGGTCACCGGTTCGATGACCGGTCCGGATTTGAGAACATTGCTTTCAACCAAAAAAAAAAAAAACTTTGCTATATGTCTATGCGTTCCCTCCTCTCTTTATATTAAAACGTAATAAGTGGTCCAAATAAATTATCATCATCGTTATACTTACTCTAAATTTTCGCAATAAAACAGAGCCTAACAAAATCTGATAATACGCAAACCTCCCCCAGACCTTGTAAAATAAATCGAGAATAAAAAAGTTTATTGACACCGTAATTATCAAGCCATTACTTATCTTTCTAAAATCTTCCACAGTTGTTTAATAAGGGGAAAAAAAGGTATAAATTAAGAATATATATATATAATTACATATTATTTTAGTTAACCATTACATAATTAAAAGATAGGTGACAAAATTAATGTGAGACATGCAACAATCGAAAATATTAACTTTCGTTTTAGGTACTTATTACGCTTTTTAATTTAGTACAACGTTAAACAAATACTCATAAAGTCTTTAATTTTGGAGTTGAGATTGATATTTAGGATCGCAAAATGTAACATCAGTAGAAAACTATTGAGATGGTGGGCAGTGGATTGAAAATTGTTAATACCATAATTCTCATTTAGAAATATTAATAGGGCATCAAGTTATGACATCGTCTAATGTTTATGGTGTTTATTAACTTAGTTGTATAAGAAATTAGGAATCGAATAAGAGAAACAGTAATGTAAAGAAATTTGTACGTGTTAGAATTTTTAACGCAAGTAATGAATAGATTTGTAGAATAAAGAATGTCTACAAAGGCAAATAGTAGTATTAAGAAGTCTGTATTGATGCCATAGGGAGGGAAGTACCTCTTAACTCTGTATCTTGTTCAAGGCCTAAGTTTGGGTTGATCAAATTTAATATTAATAATTTAATTTATTATTATTATTAGTAAATTTTGAAACAATCTATATCAAAACTTTTTCAAATCCTACGTAATGTTGAAAGTGACTGTAAACTTTTCTTTTACATTTTGGATCCGATCAAAATGCTATGACTCAATTGCTTAATACTAAGGAATGATTGATTTAGGTTAGAATGTCATATATGTATAAATTGCCATTCCAATAAGTATAAGTTTAGATTCAGACCTCTCCAAACTTTATTTTATTACAAAACTTCAAACTGGACATGATGATAGATGATCAATTTAAATAGTTTAGGCTTTTTGAACCAAGCCTCATGAACTCAATTTTAAAATACTTATTAAATTGAACGTAACTCATTAACTGTAAATTGATCATACCAGATTGGGACTCAATTTTAGTATCTAGTATAAACAACTTGGTACATACATTCAGTTTCTTTCTTTAAAGACTTCATTCTTTTGGTTACAATGGAATACTCGATGCATTTCCACTTCAAAAACCATTGAATTAGGTTTATAAGTGATCCGATGACAGGAATAGTATTTTCCATATTCCTTCCCTCCTCCTTTATCCGGGCTTGGGACCGGCTGTGTAATGACAAGGCCTTGAATAAGACACAGGCGGAGTTAAGCTTTACTTCATTCCTTATGACATCAATACAAGCTTCTTAATATTACTGTTTGTCTTTGTAGACATTCTTTATTCTACAAACATATTCATTACACATTTTTTTACTTTACCGTTTCTCTTCTTCAATTCTTAGTTTCTTATACTAAACACCATAAACATTAGATGAGATCATAATGTTTCTAAATGAAAGTTATAGTATTAACAAATTTTTAATCCATTTTCCACCATCTTAATCTTCTACGAATGTTAATACAATCAAACAAGTAAAATATTGCAATCTCAAATATCAATCTCAACTCAAAAACTAAAGACTTTCCAAGTATTAGTTTAATATTAAACTAAACTAAAAAGTGTAATAAGTAACCAAAACAAAAGTCAAAACTCTCCATTGTTACTTGTCACATCAATTTTGTCTCCTGTTTTTTAATTATGTAATAGTTAACTACACAAGTTTTAACACTAAATATCATATAACTATACATGCTCAAAAACTTATTCAAGCACTCAAAACTTCTACCACATTTATATCTATATATACATATATATTAAAGCACAAACAAAGAGATTGAATCGATGACATTACAAAATATTTTAACTAGTTAATCCAAACTTCCATATATATTTTTACGAATTATATTTATAAAATTGAAAAAACATTTAAAAGGAAATACATTTATTATAATCACATGTATCAATTCCATAATAATTTAGTTATTTTTTTTAATATGATCATTCTAAAATATTAACTCAATGATAAGTTTTAAGAATTTTATGAAATATTATAAAAAACGAGAAGAATAGAACATTTGTTCATAAATATATTTGACATGAACATATTTGGAAGGCTTTAGATGGTGATTGTCTTTTAGTTGAAAATATTTTCGAATAATTGAAATTGTCACTTTTTCTTATTTAATATTAGATAATTTCATTAAACTTGAACCTTTTATTATCAAAATAATTTCTATTAACTATAGTGTACTATAGAAAGAAAGATAAATTGAATCATTACAAGGATATAAAATAATATGTACTTAAATATGTGTGTATATATATACACACACTTAAAGTATATTTTCTTAATTTAAACTTTTTTTTCCCTTTCTCCTACGTATTATACTTAGATAAGATGCAGGCAAACAACTAACAATCATAATGATTATTAAACTAGTGTGGAAAATTTTTAGAAAGATAAGTAATGGTGCCCACATTGTCAACAGACTTTTCTTTCCCCATTTTTTTGCTAAGAATACTGATAACGAAAGCGGAACGAGGACGAAACTAAGTTAATCCCTGGACCTGACCTTGTAATTCGATAAGTACAAAGAATCATCCATCACTTCCTACGTCATAGCATAAGGAGGGAAGCGAAAGTAGAAACATACCAGTAGGCATAAAAATAACTCCACTTAGTAGCAAAGTTGGTTTGGTTTTTATTTGACGAACCTGTAACAAGAGATTGAATGAAAAAAGTAAACCATCATGATGAAATGTACACAACCTAAAACTTTCCAAACAATCAAACCTCATCTTAATCTGCTTCTTCTGTCAATCCCACCTCATTAAAGCTGAGATTACTATACTAGGTTCATAATACTAGTAAGGCAAAGATTATCATATTTGATTAACAAAATGATAATAAAATAAAATAAACATATGACTATCTGTATAAATACTAAGATTGCTTTAAGATCCATTCCTTCAACTTTTCACCACATTTCAGTGATTTTGTCGGTAGTTCTAACAATAAATTCTAATTGTCCACCAGTCACGACAAAGTTAAAGCCTTTCATTTTTGTTTACTGCCGATCTTGCCAGTTAAAGCATTACCTGGTCAATTTATGAATATCCTCGTCGAGCCATGCTACTTCAACAATTTCCAATCATTAAGAGCTGAATGACTACAATTTTAAGTGCAAATTTTCCATTCAAAAGCCTTCTTTGATTCAATTCATGAATCAAAACAACAAAATCAAATTCAGTAAATTGACAAGTTTTGTCTCAACATCATTTAGTTATAGACTAGATTCATAACCTCTAAAGGTCCAGAATCTTGCCCAAATGATTGACTACCTACTTTCATATTTTTGCTTGCATTGGGAATATTCTGTTACAAATTCAAGATCTTTTAGATCCAAAGTTTTGACAAGAGTTTTATTCAATTGTATAGTTAAGCACCTCACAAGTGAAAAAGATTTGCCAAACACAAGTAGCAATATTTTGAAGCCTCCCAAATATGTTGAAGTTAACTTGTATTGTTGGTAGAAAGAATTTAATGCAAGTCTGTACAACAAATTGGTGTTCCAAAATGTCAAGCAAGCAAGAAAAGAATATACTGATTGCGAGTTTCTAAGAGGAGAAACTCATCTGCAACAGAGAGAGAGAGCTACAAAAATGCAGAGTCAGTAATTCATCCTCCATAAAGTAAAAACTTCAGGGTGAAGATTGTTGTCAACCAGCCACCCACAATCTGAAACAATAATATAATCACATCAATACCTGCAGAAAAAGTTTCATCCTATTTTATTTTCTTCTACCATTTAAGACTCATGGAACAACAGTAAAATTCACGTACATGCCAGCACAAACTGCAAACGATTACAAGGTAGCTAAAACCAACATTGATTGTTTCTAAACAGTCACATCTATGTCACAAATGGATAGAAATTGCAGTGTGTCCAAATAGAAAGTAGCATACTTTAGGCACATGTTACGCAGGCAACTGCAACGCAGAACTCTCAACTAGGAAAATAATATAAATGGAGACGTATTCCCCTGGAAAAGCATGTTGATAAAAGCAGGACAAATCCTTTTAGACATTTGAAAATCCAGCTTCACATAAATCGCCCCTCTGACAAAAATAAAAAGGCAGATTCTCTATTTCACTTAATAAAAACCTTATGGTGTACGACCTTAGCATCTATCTCACATATATAACAAATACAATAACTCATCTTTTAGCCCACTCTTTCCAATATATATTCCACAGACTGCCAACTGTAACATATGATTATGAGAGGAATAGAAAACAACTCAAGTTGCGTTCATCTGTTTGTTAACACACGATTTAACATTAAAATTACAAACTGTCCATCCACAAGTACTCTGAGACAAGGGCTAAAAAGATGATCAGCAAGGGAACTTTCTCTTCCCATTCAGTACTGTTTGGGGAAATCTTTCAGCTTCACAAGCCTAGTGCAAGACTGACATTCTTTCTCGCTACTAATCAAGTAATATGTAAATGAATCTCCAGCCTAACCAGAGTTGAATGAGATTGCACATATTATTCATAGTAATAAATCATTCCTAAAACAGGATGATAAACACATGGATACAACTATTTCTTAGACAGCCAATATTGACAGACAATTGGTTCATATATAACTGAATGAAATTAAATTCCTCATTCATTCATTGATCAACAAGGGAAAATTGGTACCATGACAACAATAAATTACGGAGAAGTCTGCAGACATATATCGTACATTTCAACTCAATAAATCAAATACACAGTAGATGCCAAGGTTTGGTTCATCAAAGTTCAAATAGAGCTTTGACTGTGCTTAAGCTCACTAATAAGAATGAACATTTGAATAAGTTTGGAACATTCTTCTGTTGAACAACCTCAAGCTTTTCTAGGTAAGCCAGTAAATACAAAGTGTCAGAGGCATAATGAATGAATTAACAGAAAAGTAAAGTCAACTATTTTCAAACTCCAAAAAGCAAGAGACACAACTTTACACAATGGCATGCATAGATCATACAAGTCATTGTGGAACCAAAATAAATATCCATGACTTAGAGGCATTATAAATGACTACAGGAAGCAAAATATCTTTACCGTTTCAAACTTTAAAGACATGGAACAGAACACTACACAACGAAGATGAGAGGATAAACACATTTCAATCAAAAAGCTCTTCTGAGATTACTGTATGCTATTACTTACATAATTAAGAACTTGGGATTCTTGCTAATTCAGTGATCCACGACACCTGAACAGCAGAGTCGTTAAATTAAGATAGGTCAAGAATAAATCAAACAAGACCAACCAATTGAGGTATGCATGCCAATCTTACTTCCTAGAACCACAGTTGCAGGGTATCTTTTTCTCCTCCAAGGGAAATTTGTAGTTGTAAGTAATTTCTTCACCCGCAGCTATATGACGTTTTGCATAAATAAAAATCTTTTTTTCACCTTCAACAGTTATAACCTTGGTATAGCAGTTGGGCTGCAATAGGCAATAATTTCAATTCAGTTGACAAGAAATGTGGTTAGTGTATTTGTTATGTTAATCAATATCATGTTTTTCATTGAGCTACCTCACAAGAATGGTTTATGAACCTCGCAATTCCACCACGTTTAGTAGCATCAACCTGAAGAATTGAGCAGAACATTAAGCAATTACTCATTTGTCCTAATCATGTGTACCAAACGCTATGGAAGAAAAATGGAGATGCACAAAATGCAATAATAGCATATCAAAATTCCAAACAATTCAAAAGAAGGTAAATTTTGTTTCTGCAGAGAGTTCTTCACACAAGTCTGCACAAGTCACAATAACTTAGTTTCCTAAATGATCCAAACTTGTTTCCAAAAGCATTCAGACAGAAATCAAATTACATCAGGAAAACTGCACACACTCAAACCAAATACACAATCAATAGCACAAAGTTAGCATCATGTCATGACTAAACCTAAAATATCATGAGTCTACTAACCACATAACCATCGTCAAGTCTAAAGAGATAACTGCTTCCAATTCCCATCTTCTCATAAAGTCGCTCGCGTATATCAGATATCTAAAGCATGTAAAAACCCAGTCAGAAAAAAAAAAAGATAAACCTGTGGAGAAAGCAAAGGGAGCAGAACAAGGGAAGAACAGAAAATAAACAGAAAAATGAAGTGCAAGAGTGAAGTGAGGATTAAAGTTAAAGTAGTTATTACATCAAATAAATTCACAGTTGACCAAAATTCAAACTTACACGAGGACGAATCAGTTCACCAACATATTCAATTACAAAGTCTTCAGCCTCAATTGGCTCTAGTGCAACAATACCCCAATCATGTATCTTGCTACGTTGAAAACACAAACGCTTTTTCCTTGCCTGACAAGCAACAAGTGGTTAATATGAAAAAAGACAGCCAAAGTCGTTCCAATGTGTACAACATCTCTCAATAAGAATAATTATCTCCGCTCACCTTCAACTGGGTGGCTTTTAAAAGCTCGGCACCTTCTGCTGCAGCAAGAAGATTCCGAAGTCTCACCCTGTTGGTTCTTGCAGAAATGCCCTTAACATTTGGAAATTGAAAATGAGACATAAGTGCCTCATAACCACAGGAATTGGAGTAAACAGATTGGTTTCCCCTAATATGAGCTCTTTCAGCTTGACTTGCATTGAGTGACCATCTATGCCATTCCCACCCATTGATTGAAGATCTAGCACATCCATTAGATCTAGGGCAAGGATTCAATGTCTTAGATTTACTAGACTTTCTTTTCTCCACAGTAGCTTGCCTATTCGCCGTCTGCTTGGTAGCAATATTTGCTACTTTTAGAACCTTCCTAGGATGTGAACCTGAAGCAGCAGCATCTGAAGACTTCCTCTTTAACTTTGAGACCTTAAGAGCTGCAGACAAGACAAAGCAAGTACAATAAGATAATATTCAAATTTTAGAGAATGTAGGACCAGCAATTCACTGCTAACAGCATAAGAATACATCAAATCCTACTTTTCTGCTTCTTGTCGGAAGAATCATGATGGACCAGTTCCTCAATTTCCACAACAGGGCCACTACTATGCATGGATTTTTCAGTGTTGTTATGCTTCTTACAGATTTCTGATATATTACCCCCTGAGGGAATATCTTCTTTGACATTTTTATCTGCAAAAGGTAAACAGTAATGGCTACAACCAAATACAAGAATATTTAATTAAGAAAAATGTCCATAGATATAGCTACACATATATGAAAAGGGAAATAATGATGTACCATGAGATACTTTCACAGTACTGCACACTTTATGATGACTAGTGGTTCCTACTGATGGATGGTAACTTGAACTGCTTTTAACAATGCTTTTTAAAGGACCCTTATTATAAGTTGATCCAATTTGGTCCTTCGTTATTTTTTTCTTCTTGGGAGTTATGGTAGCAGGTCCACTTCTCAATTTTGCAGAAACTTCTTTAACACTGTGCTGCTTTCTTGACTTCTCTATGCGCCCTTTGTGTATTACAGAGTCAGCTGGATTCACAGACTTCTTCTTTACCGATTTTTTGGGTAGTACAGAGTCAGCTGGATTCACAGACTTCTTCTTTACCAATTTCTTCTTACAGTGGTCTATGTTACCAGTAACCAAAGATGAAACAGATAAATCTGAATGATGAAATTCCTTTGGCCCTTCCTGACAGAAAGTATATAATATTTTCAAGTATGAGATAAAGAGACAACTACTTAAAGGCAGAATTAATTAAGTACACCCAAAAAAAAGGAAAACAAAACAATAATAGTTAAGGGGAATGTTCTAAGACCTCATAAGAGAAACTCATCTAGAATTATCAATTCATACCTCATTGCCACCAGGTTCACAACGTTTTTGGGAAAATCCACTAGATCCAAGGAACTGTTGAAGAGCATCATCCACAAGCAATGATTTCAACTCACTAAAGACATCATCATGCAGTTTCTGCCTACACAGTGCCACGGCCACATACTGTGCAATCTTAGATGTAGACTCACTGGCTCTTGAAGGTTGTAATACAAACCGGGATGAGGGTACAATAACTCTAGCATCCTTTTCAAGTCCAGGTGGCGGTGGTTCATCAGTATTTTGGTCATCAAAAAAATCATCAATATATGAACAGGTTTTTGTGAAAGCATTTTTCAGGAAATCAGACATACAATTCTGATGCACACATGGAGAAAGAGATTTCCCAGCTTGCACGTTACTCTGGCAATCGTTGGACAAATTCATTTCACCGGCCACTCTGCTAGATTCAGTAAACTCATTTTGGAAAGAACTGTATTCACTTGTCCTGTAAGATCTAAAAGAGGATTGTAGACTATCCTGAATCAACACAAAGTATATTGTTTCAGACTCCACTGAATTTGCACAAAATTTTCTACATTTTATCACTTTAAAAGGAAAGATAATTAACTAAAGGGAAAAGACCAAAAGATGCATAATGTGCACCTCATGAAAATTCTCATCCCTTGAAATGTTAACTGCTTCTTTCATTCCCTCCTTAACAAGAATTTGTGCATATTCGTACAAAAATTCCTTCACAGACATGTGTAACTCGTTTTCAACACTTTCAAAGACGCAATTTACGTCATATACACCATCTTTGTGCTGTTGAGTATTTGGTTTGCATGATTTTTCTTCAACAGATGCAGATGAATGCCTGATAGATATCATTGACTGATCATGCTTAGTTTGGGAAAGCTCAAAACCAGGGGAGCAACTGCCATCAGCAGAGGCATCTCGTGCACATAAGACCTGCAAACCAGAGGAACGTTATTTCAAGAGATTTGAACATCCAAAAAAGAAGGGTACAACTAATCTGACTACGCACAGGCTTACTGAATAAATGTGTATTCTCTGTTCTATGATCACCATTGTTGCAAGGTACTCTAGTCTTTGGTCCATCAACCCAAAGTTTTCTATTTCTCCAGGAAGTTAAATACTCTGTTAGTGGGTCATGATAAATGGCATTCCACATGACTTCCATGCAACAGTTGTAAAGGGTTGTACACACAACTTCGAAAGTCCCCCAGAACCTATCAATGCTACCAACAGACTTGATACTCTTTCTTGCATGCCCATCAAGTATATCCTCGGAGGCTGCAGCCTCAAGTACAGGGGAATTAAGGTTCATACCCCTGCCAGGAAAGCCACCCTGTTGGACAAAACACTAAGAAGTTACTTATAAGGTAGAAAATGATTTCGAAAGTTGCACCATCAAATTGGAATCCTTCTTGATGACAGAAAGAAATTACTTCAATTTGCAAACTTACCATTTTCTCATCTGTGGAGCCAGTTTTGGCAGTCTGATTATTGATCTTGATATGCCTCTGAGTTTTCTTTGTGTTGGCTAATTCTGAAATGAGAGAGCTCACTATCTCATCCACAAACACTCTACGTGCTGCTTTCATAATTCCATAATGAAGTTGACTGGAAATTTCCTTGGAAATTTGCGATAGGAAGTTTGGCAGAAACACACTTGTATCAGCTTGTCCATCACATTTTAAAACAGATTCCGGTTTATTTGCTTGCCATAAATTGATACAAGTTAGCAATGGAAGGGGTCTATACTTATTTTCAGCATGATATATCTGCCAAGCCAAAGATGACAAAGAAAGGATGAGAAACAGGAATTAAAAATAGTGCAGGCAATTGGCAACAGATCAGAATCCAAGTGACAATAAATATCCAATACGAAAGAGAAGCAAGCTAGAACTTCTTCATATCAGTCATGAAGATGCAGTTTAACATATTAAGAAATGACCAGATTCCCAATTCCCAATGCAAATTGGAACAACTACTGGACCTTCTAAGAACCAACCACACAATGTACAGGAAGATGAGCACAAAAGAAAACAGCAAGGAAATGCAATTGCATCAATAAAAATTATGAAATTTTACAAAAGATTATTATATCTAATTTATCAAGATTTATTGAAGCATTATGTTACTTATAGGAACTTCTTTATGGTTCTCCTCATTGACCTACGTATTGGCCTTTATACATTAACCTTTCTTCAAACTATTAGGACATGGTATCAAAAAGATTAAGAAATAGTAAGTAATATTTCCAAGCAAAATTGAGTGCCACATCATGAAATCCATAATTCATATCTCACCACCACAGAATCCTGTAAGTATCCATATCTATGTGAAGAATAAAGTTCCAAAAGGGAATGAGGTCCGTGTTTTCCTTCATCATCTTCAAACAACCAACACGAATCTTCAGCTGACTGAAAGAAATGAAATATATGCAGAAAGATAAATTTGGGTAAGTACTTTGAATTGCTTCTTGGGGAAAGCAAACAAGATACTGAGAGAAAGAGAGAGAGATGCGCTAAATAGAAATTTAAAAAAATAGGGCCAACAAACAATACCACTTGCAAAAATGGTTCAACAGAGTTAGACACATCAGATCTTGAGTTGCAGTCGTGAGAAGTGTGATGGGGATGTGAATTGGGTATCAATTGTGCATTTGGATAAAATGAGAGTGGAGCAGTATAATGATCAAATGCAGCTTGGTTGTTTGCTGTACTTCTATCAAAATATGCAAAGCCAGTAGCAACATGATCAGGGAACTGCTTGAAGTACTTCAAAGGGACCGGATTGCTTAATGTTCCATTAACCACGGGATATACAGGAAGGTCCTCAGGCAGAAAACCAGTTGATAAACCGTCAAAAAGTTGTTCTTTGATATAAGGGCCACACATCTGCCCATTTTCATTAATGTATGTCCATGCATTCACAAAAGCAGGCTGCCTATGCCCATAATATCCATTGTCCTGATACGAGGTTCCTCCTGTACTACAAGAATCTGGAAGGTCACCAGCACTACCATTTGACTTGCAACTCATAGAGGAATCCGATTTTGATTCATTCCTTTCATCATAATAGCAACTAGATGTTGAAGCATAACCAGAAAGAAAGCACCTAAATAGAATTGGCACAATTAAATGGGTTATAGCTCAGGAAGCTCCTAATCCAATACGATAAGATTGAAATTTAGCAAATAATAAGAGCAGATAGAGTGAGAAAAAAAAGTCATTACCCATGAGACAAGTATTCTCTGGCATTCAACTGAATTGATGGTGTAGTATCATCACTATAGTTGCCAATTGAGATACATGAGTCTTGTACTTGATGTTCTAATTCTGAAACCTTTAACCTCTTTCTAGAAAAGAAACAGTTATCATGCTCCTGGAGAATGATTGGTGAAGAGACCATGCTAGGAAAGGCTCCCTTTGAAATTAATAGTCTGGTTCAATAATGCATAAAACATAAGCAAGCTGCTCCTGAAAACCATGGAAACAGGACTCGGTGTTAATATGATGCACATATAACCAAGTAGTTAAAAGTTCTTTAAAAACTTCAACAAAGTCGACTCTCTATTTACTGAGGAAGATACAAAACCAGCAAAATTGACCTTCACCTGTTTAACCACGCTGTTTTTTTTCAATAACCATGCGCTGAAACAATTAGGTAAAGCATATCCAAGAGAGTATATTACATTTCATTCCTCATTCTCGTGTGCAATGCAAGGCAAAAAACACCGAGGAGTTCAATTCTCTCTAACAAATGAATCGACCACACATCAAATTAACATCGTACAGGAAAAATCAATAAACACAACATTATGCCAAACAATAATAAATCGGATCCAATCTATCACCCGACGGCAGGAACATAAGTAAATAATAAGCATCCAGCAAGGCAAAGAAATATGGAAATAAAAAAAAGAGCACCTGTGATTATGATTGACTAAGAAGTGTTCTTGATCTCTATCTGAATAATACTAAAGATTAATTTAGGGTTCGTAATGTACTTTACCCAAAACAACGACGGCTAATGATTGTGGAGCGAGGGACCTATCTACTTTGATCAACCATTCGAAGAACACAGACAAGCCCTATATCGATCCCAAACTAGCCTTTGACGCCCTGTATACCCTTCTCGCTCTCTTTCTTTCTTAAATTCTAAGTTTTCTACTTCGAGTATCTTTTGCGCCCGAATTATTTTTTCCTTTTTACTTTTTTCCCACGTCCAAATAAAATATCGGTTTTCATTTCTATTTGATGGAATGTTAAGATTAGGGTCGGCAAAAATTATTCAAAATTGATCCAAAATTATCAGAATCGAAATAAGACTTTTTTTTTTTTTTTGAGGGGAAAAATAAGACTTTTTTTTAAAAAATCAAACTAAGCTACCCAATCCGGAATTAGCCCAATTAAAAGTCTGAAATTTTAAGTATTTTTTTATTAAAATAAGGTCTTTTTATATAATTTAACAATATATATTTAATTAATCTTATCCTAAGTTCAATCAAAAATACAACCACTTACATTCAATTATGTTCAAGCTCGAGCCTAATAAACCAGTATTTAGATCTCTTGACATAGTCCTCCAATGAGTTTTATTAAATTTGAAATAATTAAATCGTTAATCAATTCGCAGGCTATCTTCAAAATCTTCTTAGAGTAAGTAAATAAAAATCAGAACTGCAAAATAATGAGAGACACCGACGTTTGGTAACGCAGTTCGGCAAGCTTGCCTACGTTTGCGGGGCCCTCACCCAGATTTATCTCTTTCACGGTAATTGACAAAAAGTTACAAAGATTGATTAACTCCGTAACACCCAATCTATGTAACTAACCCAAAAACTTAACTACTCGTGAAAGATCTTCACGCCCAATAACACGACCAACTCGTGTTAACCTCGCTAGAGAATTTTTCAAGCTATTTCTACTTAAATACAAAGAACAAATAAAATCAAGAATATGACAAATTCAGATCTGAAATTTGTCGCCAAGAGACCAAGCATCCACACCAACAGTATATATATCAATCTATGAGAAAGTTTTCTTTAAACTGAAAAACTTTAGTCATGTAAGCCATCCAGCGGCATCATCAACATCACCATAAAATTGATTGCTGAAAGTAAGCTTGATAGACGTGTCCTGCTGCTCCCAAAAACACCTCACACCAGACCACTCAATCAACATATCAAGTCACAAAAGAAACGCAGCAGCAGATACCCCAAGCCGCCACACGTTCTCAATCAAAACTTCACAAAAAAGAATATGTAGATGGAGACCCCCAAAACCTACAATCTTCCACGTCAGCCAAGAAGTAATATATTTTTAGTTACCCACATCAGTTATTCACGCCACTTACACAAGATTACCGTGGAAGAATCCTTATACAAATAGAATTGCACTAGACAACCAAGAATCCTTTTCCAATGAGAATTCCCATGTCCAATTTAATTTAAATGCCAAAAATAAAAATATGATATATTAAATCATAACACTAAGTCTTGAAAATCAAAATGAATAACAACACATACCAAACCATGGATAGAATCTATTAGGTTACAGTAGTATCGTCTATCAGTAAGGAATGGATAAGGGATATCATGTTTGTAATCATCGACATAATAGGGTTCCAATTAGAGAGAGAAAGTAGAACTCAGGTTATGAGAATTTGACAGGAAAAAAGCTTGAGCAGAGTGATTTCTTGTTGAAAGGGTATATATAAGCGAGAGTTTTGGAGATGAAACCTGAGCTGTTGATTAGAGAGTACAATTGCTTGCACGTTGCTCCACACCTAACTGCGGCTCTAGGTGATAGCTTCACCAGAATTTGATCCATAACATCTGCCGGCAAGTAAAACGACATTGTGGACGACCCTCTGCACTGAACCTCTAATAGAACAATGTATTTGATTTTATCTATGAGTATATGTATATATATTCAAAATTCCAATTTGAATGTGACAAAACTTAAGAGCTTTGAAATATTACGATTCCACTGGTAAAAGAGTTTTGAAATATTATGTGCTTAACGAAGAAAATAATTTATTAATATTATCTTTAGTACATAAATATTATTTTAACCACTACATCTATGGTATAATCTCTTATTTTTATTTTAAAATTTATTTTCTTTACATTTTTTTTCCTTTTTTATAAATATGCTAATGGATACTCTTTTGTCTATTAGCTTTAGCAGGAAAAGATTCTCTTCTATGCCTAATTAAGTAATTAGTGAGCAAGGATTCTCATATATAGTGATTTATATATTTATCAAAAATTATATTTTATTACGACCGAGCTTAAATGAAAAAGGCGGCTAAATAATTAGAAGCAAGCAATTTTATTATTTTTTTAAAAATTTATATAATTCAAACTTAAATTTTAAAATTTAAATTTATGACTCAATTTTGTAAACAAAAATGTAAAAATAAATTCGTTTATAAGACTTTTATATAAATGAATCTTTTTTATTTAGCTGTCTAAAATAAATCTTAAACTTCTTTTAACTAAAATTTATAAGAGTCTCTAAAAAATTTAGGATCAATGAAGGATAGTAAAATATTTTTTTCTTTATTTAGTTGTATTCTTATAATTTTTGTTAGACTATCTTCTCTAATGCCTTCGTTTCAGTTATGGTTCAGCACTTCAATTTATACCCTTTTTAGCACTTCTTTATCTCAATTGAACTGATGAGCTTTTCTAATCATCCAAATTGAAAATCTAATTAGTAACCACAAAAATTATAATGAACAGTAAAATCACAGCACAGAGGAGAAAAGCGAAGACAAGACCATAAAAGAATAGTGTTACTCGAATGGTAATCTTTCAAAACTGTAATTCTTAGAGCCACACCATCATCATTCATCACCCACATGTCAGTGCATGAAGCAGGCCGGTCACATCCTCGACGTAAATCATCAGTCTCAAAGTAGGCAAGGGGCTCCCTATTTTGAAAAAGCTGTGAAAAATCTCTATTAAGTGGTAACTTCTTGGATTCGAAACTCTCTTGAATGACATCGAAACAAATAATAAATAACTCGGCGTTTCTTCTGAGGATAGCCAACGAATTACGGCAAATTCAGCCTATGCCCAGCCCAGCCCAGTGTAAGATATTTTAGTGTTTGTGTCATTTATAAATTTGAGTCTAATAAAAGAGCCAAGATCATAATTATTGAGTCTCAAAAAGTTTGATTCAAGTAGGTTCAAGGTACTTTCACCCTCTCCTTTAACCAACTCATCTTTTCAATAGAAACCTATATAAAAGTGTCATATGTTTCTATAGAGAATGTACACAACGTTTTCTAAAAAATCAAGAAAGAACAATGTTAAAGCATGCACGATAGGATGGTACAGCTAGTAAGATAGGACAGTTAGATGCATAGCTAGACGCAATATATTAATATACCTATCTGTACAGTCTGTTTCTATCGTACATGCCACTCATTATTCTTTCTCTCTCTGTAACCAACTTCTGGTACAATTCTTATTATAAAAACCATTCTTTGGAGGCTCAGAAAACTACTGAGCATATTACTCATATCATGTGAGTTTTCATTTTCTATCTTGGTATCAGAGCACAGCAATGGCTACAGCATCATCTGATGGTTCTTCGGCTACTTCTGCTTCAGCGCTCTCACCGTATCTTTGATGAAAACATGCTCACTTTTTAATTCCTCAAGCCTGACTGCCTCCATCAAGCTGGACAGAGGCAACTATTTGGTGTGGGAATCAGTAGTCTTGCCTCTCATTGAAGGGAATCCTCTTCAATCTCATATAGATGGTACTCAAGTCACTCCACCGTGATTTATTTCGGGAGAAACTGGAATGATTTCAAACCCAGTTTTGATGAGTGGTACTCTATCGATCATCTCTTAGTTGGCTGGTTAAGGAACACTATGACCCTAGAGGTAGGAGCTCAATTCTTGCATTGCAAAACTGCTCAAGAGTTATGGGTTAGTGCACGAGAGCTTATCTGCGCCTCAATGAAGTCACGGGTGATGATTTTCAAATCGGAGCTCCATCAAACCCGTAAAAATGCTCTTAAGATGGAAGAGTATCTCACTAAAATGAAGACCATCTTCGATCAACTAAGGATGGCAGGAGCTCCTATAGCAACTGAAGATCTTATCCTTCATACGTTAAATGGCCTAGATGTAGACTACAATGCAGTAGTAGTCAAGCTGGTAGATCAACCAAATCTCACATGGATTGACACACAATCTTCCTTACTAGCCTTTGAGAGTCGTCTTGAACAACTAAATCATTTCTCCAATTTATCTATCCAGCCTTCTGTAAACTAAGCTCAAAAGGATGAATATGATAAACCTTATCCAGCTTATCATAACTCAGAACGTGGTTCCTGGAGAAACTCTCATGGTTCTCGCAATAGTCGAGGACGAGGACGTAGAGGAGGCTATAATAAAGCTGGACATTCTTACTGTCACCTCTGTGAGAAACCTGGGCACGTCGTTGCAAATTGCTATTTTAGGTTTGATAAAACTTCTCAAACACCAACTTACAGCCATAGTTCAAACACCTAATCACCTCAAGCTTGTTACGCTCAGCCAGTAGCAGATCCATCTTGGTACATGGACAGTGGTGCTACATACCATGTTACATATAACACTGATCAACTGGAATGTTTTACTCCAGTAGGTAAGACACACCCCTATACGTGCACTGGTGAAAAAACGCAAGTAACTGGTATTGGTTCTACTTCTTTGCCTGTCTCTAATTCCACAATCCGATTGAATGATGTCTTGTTAGTACCTTCAGCAACTAAAAACTTATTGAGTGTCAACAAACTCATTAGAGATAACGATGTTGATATACATTTCACTAATGATAAGTGTGTTGTGAAGGACAAGAAGACAGACAAATTTCTAGCGCACAGGAAAGCAAAACAAGGACTGTATCCAATGGATAGAGTGGCGTGGAAGCCACATGTGAATGTGGTAGATTCTCATCTTTCTGATCCTTCATCACAAAAGAAGAGTATAACTAAATTTGTTAAGTGGCATAACAAATTAGGACATCCTAGTGATAGGATCTTAAAGGAAATCTGGAATAAATGCAATGTCAATGTTTCTTTTGAAAAGTTTGTATGTGAAGCTTGCTAATACGGTAAATCAAAACAACTACCTTTTGCAAGATCTGAGTCTCATGCTTCCTCTCCTTTAGAACTAATTCATACAGACATCTAGGGACCATCACCTATACAATCTAGAAACAGTCATCGCTACTACATACATTTCTTAAATGATTTTAGTAGATATACATGGTTGTATCCATTAAAACATAAAGGAGAAGCTATACATGCATTCAACTTATTTCAGACATATGTTGAGAACAAGTTTGATACTAAGGTAAAGGCTCCTCAGTGCGATAATGGGACAAAATATAAACCATTCATTCCGATCACTCAAGCAGTGGCATCCAAATGTGTTTTACTTGTCCTTACACATCTGTTCAGAATGGTCGAGCTTAGAGGAAACACCGACACATTGCTGAGATGGGTCTGACATTGCTTGCTCAGGCGCGTCTCCCTTTCACTTACTGGGTTAATACTTTCCAAATGGCTGTCTACCTCATAAACAGAATGCCCACTTCTACCTTACATGGTACAAATCCCTTACATCTGTTATACAAAATTGAACCTGACTACAAGACACTCAAACCATTTGGGTGTGCTTGTTACCCATGTTTAAAACCTTATAATGTGCAAAAGTCTTAGTTTCATAGCCAGAAGTGTGTATATATTGGTCCTGCTTCAAATCAGAAAGGTTATAAGTGTCTTAGCACAACTGGACGGATATATATTTCCAAACATGTTATCTTCGATGAGTCAACTTTCCCATGCACTGAAGGGTCTCTTCATCGATACTCGCCACCTTCCAAAAATGATTATGTCCTCCCACTAATCATCAATTCACAAAAATACAGCATCACCACTGAAGATATGACGAAGAATCAACATGAACATTCTCCTGCATTGGACTCTTCTAATCACACGACAAGTCCAATATCAACACCTTCATCAAACCGAAACACAACGGAGAGTCCAAACCAGCTGAACGAAACTCAACTTTTGATACAATCTACAGATCAAAGATACAATCAAACTCACACAAACATACATCCCATGAGAACACGTGCGAAGGATGGAGTATTCAAGCCCAAGTATCCATTTACTGGATTCTTAGAAGCTGAAAAATCAAATTATTTGTCTCAAGATTCAGAACCAAACTCAGTATCAACTGCTCTGGTCTCTCCTGAATGGAAACAAGCTATGATTAATGAATTCAAAGCACTACAACAAAATAGGACATGGATGCTAGAACCTTACACTAGTAAAGAAAAACTGGTCGATTGTAAGTGGATCTTCAAAACCAAAAACAATCCCGATGGCACCATCTTTAGACACAAGGCTAGACTTGTCACGAAGGGTTTTCAGTAGGCTTCTGGAATAGATTATGGAGAAACTTTTAGCCCTATTGTAAAGCTTACCACCATTCGTATTGTGATGACTACTGCAGTGTCATTCAATTGGGAAATTCGACAGCTGGATGTAAATAACGCATTCCTCAATGGTTTTCTTCAAGAAGATGTCTTTATGCGACAACCAGAAGGATTTACAGATCCACACCATCCAAAGCTTGTGTGTAAACTAAAAAAAAGCCATCTATAGTTTAAAACAAGCACCTCATGCTTGGTTTGATCGACTATGTTTCACACTTCTTCAATGGGGATTCAAGAACTCAAAAAGTGATATATCCTTATTCTTCCTTCGGCAGAAAAATCTTACAATTTTCATTCTTGTTTACGTTGATGATATACTCATCACATGTAATAACACCAATTACTTACAAACCTTCATAAAAAGGTTGAATGCACTATTTTCTCTGAAGGATCTCGATTCTGTATACTACTTCCTTGGGATCGAAGTACATCGGGATAAGATAGGTTTTTATCTAAATCAAGGCAATTATGTTTTAGATGTTCTCAAAAGATTTAACATGCTTCACTGTGCATCAGTCACAACTCCTATGGTTACCGGGAAACAACTCATTAAAACAGAAGGAGTTCCTATGGAAGATCCTTCTTTATATCGAAGGATAATTGGCTCACTTTAGTACCTTATCAAAACAAGACCAGATATAGCTTATTCGGTCAACAAGCTAAGCCAATATATGTCTCAACCTTCGAACATTCATTTTCAAGCTATTAAGAGAGTACTTAGGTATTTGAAAGGAACTCTTCATCATGGGTTACATATCAAGTCCTTCAAGTTTCCTCACTTAACAGTATTCACTGACGCTGATTGGACCACAGATATTGACGATCGTAAATCCACTGAAGGCATGTGTGTCTACCTAGGAAGTACTCTCATCTCATGGGCATCAAGAAAACAAAGAGTGGTGTCTAGGTCAAGCTTTGAGTCCAAATATAGAGCATTAGCAGATGGTGCAGCAGAAATAAAATGGATACAATCATTACTCTCTAAACTTGGATTAACATTGAAGCAACCTTCCATAATGTGGTGTGATAACTTAAGTGCAAAAGTGTTGGCTACCAATTGTAGCGCCCCCTTACCGTAGAGTATACACCGGGACGCCCGTAGGTCGTACCGATACATAACCTATGATGAGGGTGCACAACGATTCGATCATTCTATAAATCACATGGCATCAATATAATAAAGCAGTAATATCGAATTCACTAAATTTTAAAACCAAGCGATGCTTCTCATTTCATTTCATAAAACCATAAGTACACCATTCGTTCATATTTACAACTGTACAAGCCCAAAATAAACAGTAACTACTCCTAACTAGATCATTCATAAAAACCCCAGAAGATCCCCAGCTGACCAACCTGTGGGCCATGCTCCTCTCGCCGGCACACACACAGCAGGAAAAGTCTTGTTGACTGGAGTTAGGAGTCAAACTATCGCTGTCCTGAAAAATAAATGCAATGTTGGGTGAGTTTGCGAACTCAGCGAGAAACCATCATCGATGGTCCACCCAACT
>JANJEY010000006.1:119056-139979 GCA_024703695.1 Erythroxylum cataractarum
TTGATGGATCCAATTCCAACAACATTCATGGCTTGATCACTGCAGCTGTATACAACACCTCCTGAGACTGGTTCATAGTGATAGAACCATTCTTTACGAGAGGTCATGTGATAGGTTGCACCAGAATCAACCAACCACACATCCTGCGTCATCCTCTTGCCATCATGTGTTGTTGCTGCTTCACAAGTCAAAGCATTATCAATGTCTGATCTGCTTGCAACATTTCCTTGAGGGTGAGCAACTCTTCCCCTGAGGACCAGAACTCTGTTTCAGATTCCAACAATCTTTCTTGTAGTGACCTTTCTTGCCACAATTGTGGCACTTGAAATTTTTCTTACTCTGAGATTTTGATCTACCGTGTTATTGTCTCCCACTGGAACCACGTTCTATCCATCTACCTCTCGTTACCACCAACGCCTCTACTTGCTGTGAAGTTCCCTCCTTATTCTTACGCCACTTTTCCTCATCAATGATCGCAGCTACAATATTGTCAAAGATCAAGCTTTCCATAGGCAAGTTGGCTGTCAAGTTGATAATGAGTTGATCATATGAATCCGGTAAACTCTGAAGTAGAATTTTCGCTCGTTCACTAGTCCCTATCACACAACCCATATTATTAAGTTGTGAAATAGAGAATTCAGTGTATTGACGTGCTCAGTCACTGTCGAAGATTCTGACATCCGTAAAGTGTACAACTTCCTCTTGAGAAATATTCTATTATGTAGGGATTTTGCCTCGTATATACTTACAAGATAATCATAAATTTCTTTGGCTGTCTTCTTCTCCTCTATACTAGACAATATCTCATCTGCCAATCCGAGATGTAAATTTGCTGTTGCATTTGCATCCATTTCTTCCCATTTTTCATCGGTGATATTATCTGGCCTTTTAACGATTACTGCGAGGCACTTATCTTTCACCAAAATAGCCCTCATTCTCATCTTCCAAATTGAGAAATTTCCACTGTTAAATTTATCTACCTTATATTCCGCTTTCATTTATGACATTTTGCTGAAAAGCTCCTCCCACTATTTCAAGATGTGAATAGTAACCTCGTGGGCCCCACACATGAATAGTAATCTTGTGGGTCCTACACGTAACCTCATGGGCCCCACACAAAACGAGCCTCACAAATGATGACACTGAACAATTTAGGAATATCCCGAGACAGTGGGTCCCACTAGATATGAAATCGAAAGATGATCCCACAAGCACACCGTGCACACCCGAGGGTAACCGCAAAATATAATTTACTTTCTGACGTGGGGGATCCACATTAAGTGGCAACCACAAAGCATACGGTAAATAGATTTAAACTTAACCATAGCGTGGCTTTGATACCACTTGTTGGAAAATAAAGAACGGAAAGAACACAAGAAATTTACGTGAAAAACCCCAATAGGGTAAAAATCACGGAGAGAGAAGAATTTCACTATAACAAAATATGGATTACAAACTTAACCCTATAATTTGTATAAAAGGGAATGTTTGATTTTGGTATATAAAATGAGGGGGAGTGAGCCTTCTTATATAGGCTTCCCTCCCCTCCTTCCTATCTCATCCCACCGATGTGGGATGAGAGCATCTTACACTGTGGACTTCCAAAGAGAATCTTCCCTAGAGATCTCATCGAACAGAAGAGTGGTGTAACTTCAACTTTGTAAGATGAACAAGAAAACCGTAGGAACACATTAGGGAGAGGAAGATGAGAGCATTACATCGAAAGGAATTCGCAAAATTCTTCTTGAACGCCGAGGAGGCTCAGGGAAAAGAACGATTCGAGGCTCCGTACCATAATTCGTAAGCCTCATTAGTTAAATTTTAACAGGGCCAATACCGTACACGTCCCTTTTTTTCCCATATAAGTACAATTATAAAATTTAAGTGAAAATAAAGAGATAATAAAATTGATAATCAAGTTTCAAGTTACTTCAACCCTAGCCTTGGCAAAAGCTGTTAGATCAGGCTTAGGCTTGGTAGCTGCTACAATTTACAATGAACCAGTAGTCTCGTACGAGAAAAAAAGTTAGATCATATATAAATTTAAGTGAGATTCTATCATAAAATTAATTGGTGATAGATTGAACAGTACACTAAACTTATATGTTAGTCTTTTTTATTTTCTTTCTTTAATATGAGATAAACTTTCACTCTTTATATTTCAACACACCCCCGTCACGTGTAATTCTAAATTATGACATAGTCTATTATTTTGAGGTGTTAACGACTAACATAAGAACAATCTACTATGATACCATGTTAGAATTTACAATGAATTATTTACGGGCCCTTACAAGAAG
Source organism: Erythroxylum cataractarum (assembly GCA_024703695.1). Classification (NCBI taxonomy): domain Eukaryota; kingdom Viridiplantae; phylum Streptophyta; class Magnoliopsida; order Malpighiales; family Erythroxylaceae; genus Erythroxylum; species Erythroxylum cataractarum. Next base: position 121,357 of record JANJEY010000006.1, read on the forward strand.
AAAAGTTAGACCACATACAGATATAAATAAAGTTCTATCCTAAAATTAATTAATGATAGGTGAAGTAGTCCACTAAATTTATATGTTAATCTTTTTTCCTCTCTTTCTTTAACGTTGGAGAACCTTGACACTCTTTATATTTCAACAATAACTAGGCTCGGCTTATCCCAGTGTCATCACTGCAGCCTACATTGGATTAGATGATTGATTATCCCAATAATTTGGAATGTTTCGTAGTATTTCCATAAACAAATATTAAACATCTTTTCAAAGTTGTGTGGGCGGATATTTTGAGAAGAAGCAGAGAGTATCAGTCTCGCAAACAGCCTGTCCTTGAAAGTTAATAGAAGAAACGACATTGGACCATGAGCATGTATATATATGTGTGTGTATGTATAATCATGCATATTAACAACGTATGATAAATCAAAGAAATTGCTTCAGACCAAGGTTTCATGGAGTTTTGCCTCTGCTTTAGCTTTGCTCTTACCTTGTTACTATAAAAGTATATATCTACACCTGATCATGTGACTTCTTGTTGATTGCTTGCTTTCTTTGGACAGATTTCAAACTGCAAAGAAAAAGATCTCTCAAATGCAGGTGAGTGCGGGTCTAGTCGCCGGTTCTCACAAAAGGAATGAACTCGTGGTTATCCTTCGAGATTGTGAATCTCTGGTATGCTATGTTCTTTTATTTTTGGTTTAATCTTCGTATTAATGACGAGGAAGATGGAAATGAAGGATTGAGCTGATTTGAGTGAATTCCCGCCTGTTATGTTTCTGTGAAGGCTAAGCCGTTAGAGCGGTTAAGCGGGAAAATATGCCGTATATGTGGAGACGAGGTTGGGATTGGTGGTGATGAAGAAGGAGAGCCGTTCGTAGCCTGCAACGAGTGTGCCTTCCCAATTTGTAGAACTTGTTATGATTACGAGCGTAGAGAAGGCAATCAACTCTGTCCTCGGTGCAAGACCAGATTCAGGCGTCTCAAGGGTAACTTACCAATACCATCTGTACTTTTCTTAGTTTAACCGTTTGAGATATTGTTAAACGGATTCAAGAATTACTTCTTTTACACGATGCTGATAAGAATGAAGGAAAAGAATAAAGAAAACGTGGGTTTTGAAGAATAATTAAGATTTGGGCAGTGGCAGTGCAGGGTGTGCTAGAGTTGAGGGAGACGAAGAAGAAGATGAAGTGGATGACTTAGAAAACGAATTGAATTTCGATTATGGATTCACTGAGAAGGGGAGACAACACAGTGCTACTCCTTCTCAACTCCATTCAGATGATCCTCTTCCTTTACTTACTGACGGTCAAGTGGTAAGCAAGCACCACACACTCTCAGTTACTCCATTTCTATGCATTCTGTTAGATTACATGGATATCTTATCCTGCAGGTTGATGAGATTCCTCCTGACCAGCATGCTTTGGTCCCTTCATCTTTGGCTACTGCCAAAAGGATCCGCCAATTTCCTTTACGGGATCCTACACTTCCCGGTAACAACTGTTCCATTTAAAAGGAATTGAACAGATGCATTCAATTATGTTGACTAGTTCTCAATTTGCAGTGCGAACAAGACCGCTGGATCCTTCCAAAGACTTGGCTGCTTATGGCTATGGAAGTGTTGCTTGGAAGGAGAGGGTGGACAACTGGGAGCGAAAACAAGAAAAATTGCAACTCCTAAATGGCGAAAATGCTGGTGAAAACTGGGATTACGATGGTGATGATGGTGATGATCTCCCCCTGTAAGCAAGCAACAACCTCATCACATCTGGAACCTCATTTCCACTAGTATTGCTATATTCAAACACCAACTTCTCTTTCATTTTCCGTTACAATTGCACATCCTTCTTCTTCCTTTTTGATAGCCGTAGGAATATTGATATTTATTATGTTTCTTAATTCTTCATTATAAGTTTGAATGTGCCAATGCTTGCTGACTAAATTCACAAATAACTCTTGTTCCCGGAGCAGAATGGATGAGGCAAGGCAACCATTATCACGAAAGTTGCCTATTCCTTCAAGCCAAATCAGTCCTTATCGAATGATCATCATTATTCGACTTGTAGTTCTTGGATTCTTCTTTCATTATCGAGTTACCCACCCTGTCAATGATGCTTATGCTTTATGGCTTTTGTCTATCATCTGTGAGATCTGGTTTGCTATGTCATGGATTCTTGATCAATTCCCAAAGTGGTTCCCTATTGACAGGGAAACTTACCTGGACAGGTTATCCTTGAGGTACATATTCTGCTATCCGTCGGTCGGCATTTCTCTCGTACACAAAATGCATATTGGATTTATGTTCCTGCTTGTTTTTACTTTTTGGTCAGATATGAGAAGGAAGGCCAGCCTTCTCAACTCTGTGCTGTAGACATTTTTGTCAGTACTGTTGATCCATCAAAAGAACCACCTTTGGTGACAGCAAACACAGTTCTGTCTATCCTTGCAGTTGACTACCCTGTCGATAAAGTCTCATGTTACGTTTCTGACGATGGTGCGGCAATGTTGACTTTTGAGGCATTGTCAGAAACATCTGAATTTGCTAGAAAGTGGGTTCCTTTCTGTAAGAAATTTAGCATTGAACCACGTGCACCTGAGTGGTACTTTGCTCAAAAGATTGATTATCTCAAAGACAAGGTTGATGCTTCTTTTATCAAGGAACGAAGGGCAATGAAGGTAATAAGGCTTCAAAACCGACTCTCTTTTGTCTTATCCTGTTTGTCCACACATGAATGCGCGTTTTTCGGCTCATAAGCAACTTATGTCTACATGTGAAATGCAGAGAGAGTATGAACAGTTTAAAGTTCGAATCAATGCTTTGGTAGCCAAGGCCCAGAAGGTTCCAGAAGAAGGTTGGACAATGCAGGATGGGACTCCATGGCCTGGAAATCATGTCCGTGATCATCCTGGGATGATTCAAGTATGTACAATTCTCACTTAATGGTATTCTGAATTTGATATCTTCTGCGGTTAAGGACCTATCCTCGATGCTTCATAGGTTTTCCTTGGCCAAAGTGGGAGGCATGATAGGGATGGAAATGAATTACCACGGCTTGTATATGTCTCCAGAGAAAAGAGACCTGGATTTGATCACCACAAAAAGGCTGGAGCTATGAATGCTTTGGTGAGTAGTTAGAAATGGAAGTCTGATCCATCACATTTCAAATTCATATAACAGGATGCAATTTTATAAATTATTCATGGGCTTATCTTTCGATCAGGTCAGGGTCTCTGCCGTTATTACAAATGCTCCTTATCTTTTAAACTTGGATTGTGATCACTACATTAATAACAGTAAAGCTCTTAGAGAAGCAATGTGTTTTATGATGGATCCATTACTTGGAAAGAGAGTGTGCTATGTTCAATTCCCTCAGCGATTTGAGGGTATTGACAGGCATGATAGATATGCCAACAGGAACACCGTATTCTTTGATGTAAGCATCCAATACTCTGACCTTCCGAATTTCTTTATAGCTTGTTTCTTATTTGCAATATGATGCATAATTCCTCCACCATCACAGATCAATATGAAAGGATTAGATGGTATTCAAGGACCAATATATGTTGGCACTGGATGTGTGTTTAGAAGGCAGGCACTTTACGGATATGATGCTCCAAAAGCAAAGACATCCCCAACTAGGACGTTCAACTCCTGGCCTAAATGGTGCTGTGGTTGTTGTTCTGGAAGGATAAAAAAGAAGACAGACAAGCTAAAGACAGAGTTGAATAAGAGAAGTTCCGGGGCATCTTTATCAATAGGTGCTCTGGAGGGTATTGAAGAGGGCATTGAAGGTAATCCATGCGACGTTGGGTGGCCAGTTTTTCAGTTACCAAATTCTAGGGTCTCTATAGTCTTAGTAAGACAACAACATTGCAGTTTGCAGTTACCCTAGCTCAAGCTCCCCGAACACTCCCACGCAGTCTGATTACTCCGATTGCCAATGAGTAAGCTTGTAGATCTCAGCCGTGTACAAACGATTAGTAATGTAGTTGTTGGTGATTTGCCATAAAGTTTAAACTTGATAAGGATCCAATGCTGCATTTGAGAAGATAATTCCTTTACTGTGGATTTCATTAGTTGTTGACTGTAAAGAAAGTTATCAATATTGCACTCATAATTGTGCCCAGCTGTCTAGTTTGAGATTTTCGGGCCATATTGATGATTTACTTCCCCTAGGAGTTCGTTCTTTCTTAATTTTCATGCTCAGTTGGTAAGTAACTTTGGCTATTATGCAGGTAAAGAAGGAAAAGATTTGACTGTCGCGTCAGAGAAAAAGATGGAAAAGATGTTTGGACAATCTCCGGTGTTTGTAGCTTCTACCTTGCTTGATGATGGTGGTACGCTTGAAATTGCCAGCCCTGTATCTCTGCTAGTAGAAGCTATGCATGTCATTAGCTGCGGTTATGAAGATAAAACGGAATGGGGAAAAGAGGTAGAGCAATTTCGCAATTGGCATAGAATTTTCACCATTGACAAATCTTTACTCAAGTTGACGTTTCTTCTATTCCAGGTTGGTTGGATTTACGGTTCTGTTACAGAGGACATATTAACGGGTTTTAAAATGCACTGTCATGGATGGAGATCTGTTTATTGTATGCCTGCTAGGCCTGCATTTAAAGGTTCTGCACCCATCAATCTTTCTGATCGTCTGCACCAAGTCCTTCGATGGGCTCTTGGATCAACTGAAATATTTCTGAGCAGGCACTGCCCTCTCTGGTACGGCTATGGAGGGAATTTGAAGTGTCTAGAGCGTCTGTCCTACATAAACGCTACTGTGTATCCATGGACATCTATTCCTCTCCTTGCATATTGTACTCTTCCTGCTGTGTGCTTGCTGACAGGGAAATTCATAACTCCAGAGGTATACTATTTATAACTGTCTGACTTGTGATTGAGACATTACTCAATTGTTACTTTTTTCATGGGACATGCATTCATTGTCATAATTTTCTGTTTAACATTTCAGCTTAGCAACATTGCAAGCGTGTGGTTCCTGTCCCTTTTCATTTGTATCTTTGCAACAAGTATATTGGAAATGAGATGGAGTGGTGTTGGCATTGATGAATGGTGGAGAAATGAACAATTTTGGGTGATTGGAGGGGTATCGGCTCATCTTTTTGCAGTCTTCCAGGGGCTTTTAAAGGTTCTAGCTGGTTTCGATACGAACTTTACGGTGACATCAAAAGCAGGGGGCGATGAGCAGTTCTCGGAACTGTACACGTTTAAGTGGACGACATTGCTAATTCCACCAACAACTCTACTGATAATAAACCTGATTGGAATTGTTGCCGGTATTTCAAATGCAATAAATAATGGCTATGACTCTTGGGGTCCATTGTTTGGGAAGCTGTTTTTTGCCTTCTGGGTGATAGTTCACCTCTATCCTTTCTTGAAAGGACTATTGGGGGGGCAGAATAGAACCCCCACAATCATAATTGTATGGTCTATTTTACTTGCTTCCATCTTCTCTCTTCTGTGGGTTCGGATTGATCCCTTCCTTGCCAGGTCGCATGAACCAGCTTTAGAAGAATGTGGATTGGAGTGCAATTAGCAGTAGTTAGGCGAATAACTTGTGCTTTAAGAGAAACAAAATTCATCTTCGTTTCTTACCTATAGATTGAATGGAAAATATGAAGCTTTGCACACCCCGTGAATATGCAACAGCAATCCAAGGGGGCATACATTTTTTGAATTCGGACTCCGAATTTGAACTCTTCATTAGGGTGCAACTGACATGTAAAAGCTGCATATTTGTTATTTGCTGTTGTGTGGGTATCTCTTCGCCAAATCCTCATCAGTATTTCCAGAATCAGAAAGGGGTGATAGGCCTGAGCTGCCAAGTGCATTGAGCAGCTTTTCATTTCAAGGGCTAGCATAAAAATTTCTATGCATGTAACAAAAGTGTTCAGCTTGCAACAGCGATGTAATATTAACCACTTATGATGGAAACCAATTATAGCACAGGTATATAGATCCATGTCCCCTCTTGTTTCATAAACATATCTAATTTTGGACAATTACTTACAAAATCAAGTAACTAATTTCATTGTCTGTTACAGGTGCATACGAGTCTTTAAGGCGTCAAGCAAATACAACTATGGACCAAAACCAGTAAGGCGGAAAAGATTATGGATCGAAGTACATCTTCTATCAAATAAGTATAAACATCACGGCAAACTCATTCAATTATTCCCAACACCAATCACCAACACAAAGTCAAAAGTCTGACACTATTTGCAATTCGCAAAAATAACGCAGTGAATATCATCGTGTAACTTGCCAAAGCTGGACTTTTCCTTATATGTGATGACACAAGAAATCCAAAATGTAAATGGAGGAATCTGTTGCCAAACCTGCAACCAGTATAATCTTGCTGATGTATCAGGCATTACTACACAGATCATTGAAGCTTGGAAGAATGATGTAATGGCACACAATCGTGCAGTTGCCCCCTCTGAATGCAATATTTAGCTGTTTACTCCGGCCATGCCATTTCCAAAATTAGACCGCATTTGGTTCTGCAGTTAATTGTGTATACATTAACAACATTTACTTCTCACTGTGGACGTATAAATCAACAGATGCAGCCAACTCAGCCAATTGCTTCTTGCCAAGATTAGAAACAAGCTCCAAGGAGATGAAGTGTTTCGGAATGGTTGCAAATTCTTCCTCCTTAAAATTGTATGTTGGTTGAAGTTTTTGAGCTTCAGCACTTGCTGCTTCAGCCTCTGCAAGTAAAAGGTTAGCTTCTTTATCGTCTCCAAGCTCTAGAGCAGCAAATCTTTCGGCTGAAGTGGCACCGGCAGTTAAATGTAACCTCTGGAATCTAGCCTTTGCAACCTCCTTTTCTTTGGATAAAATAAGTTGCTCAGATTCCTGTAATTTGTTAACCGTGTTTTGTATATTTGCTTCAAGCTTCTCCATCTCCAAAATGGCATTTTCTAAATCCGACTTTGCACTATGCTTTTCAACATTCAATGACTTTGCCTCAGCAGCTATTCTTGCAGCTTCCTTGAAATTTCTAGCAGCAGCTGCAACTTTCTTTTCAGCTTCCAGCTCTGGGACTCTTTTGTCTATGAAAATCATCCTCTGTTTGCAGGATGACACATTGTGCTCAATATTTGACTTCGTAGAAGATAACTCCTAGAAGACAGTAAAAGATAGTTTTTAGCCAAAGCAGAATAGAAGAGTGAAATAATGCAGTTGCTGGCATATCCACTCCCATATTAAAAGCAAGAACCAGGTGAAGAGTTTTTAGTCACTTGGAAACGAATGGTACATAAAGAATAATGATGAACTTGAACATTATTTGACAGCTTGATGAGATCTTACTCCATGGAGATGAGGTGGTCTAACCAAAAAAAAAAAAATCGAATCACGGATCGTGAAAGATAGCAATGCACGACGAAAAGATGGTATTGTAAAACCCATTAGCATGTTTTCATGAGCTTTTTAAATTTCAGATTTTAGCTGAATTCAACTTCCACAGTACTACCCATGGATTCGTAAAAACTTCATTGGTCTTGAATTTCTCATAGAAGGAAGATCAACTCTGGACTTCGAAGAACCGGGCATTCACAGTTTAGTGACATCGTATATTCTACGTTTGTAAATCCAAGTGTGGCCAACGAAACTGATCTAAGTCCAAACCTGTCCTGTGATGAAATATTTTGGACAATAAACAATAGAGAAGTAAAACCAACCTGAAGGGAAGATCTTGCAGCACAAACTTCCTGTTGGAGAATTTGTACATCTTCAATAAGCTTCTCCTCAGTTTTTGCGAGCCTCAGTTTGTCCTCCTGAGACTTTAAAATGGACAGCATCAGGGTTTTCCTCAGCTGAATCTCTTCCTCGTACTCTTTTGCTTCACTTTCAGAAACCCTAGCTAGTTCCCTGAGTTTTGCCCCACATGCTTCTTCTTCAGCAAGGAATTTATCAATCTCCTTCCGTTTCATCAATAAAGCTTCAGTCTCTGAATGTACCTGAGATAGGCATGATTGCAAGTAATCGTACTTGGAATCGATGCTTGATTGAGTCTCCTGGAAACCTGAGACAACAAGAGCGATCCTCTCATCAACTGCTTGGATTTTGGCATTGTTCACTGCTAACTCCTTCTCTTTCTCTTTGACTAAAGAAAGGAGTTCCTCAAGTTGATTGGCGAGTAATTCCTTTTCTTCAAGAAGAAATTGTTTCTCATTCCTATCACCCTCAACCGAATCCTGAATGGATTGATGAACCAAAAGGCGTGTATCACCGATTAAATGAGACGCAATATCGAATTCAATCCTCTTAGCCTCCAAGGCTTCAGATGATGAAAACCACTGGTCCATTTGATGTGAAGAGATTGCCTGGGCTTTTGCCCTGATCAAATCTGCATTTTCTTGTGCATCCTGAAATGAAACCAATAGATACATTATGACCTGATCTATACCAAATTGGGATTCAAACTGATGTAGAAAAGTAAAGTGACAGTAACCTTGGAAAATTGGAAGAGAAGAGCTGCGCACTCTTGTTCAGCAGCAATCTGGGAATTGAGAGCTTGCTCCATCTGAGAATCCATGGCATCACAGCGGGATTCAGCATCTTTGAGAGCGAGGACCAGAGCTTGCTTTTCCTTTTCAGCAGAAGACAAGGAGTCGCTAATTCTTTCAGCTCTCTCAAAATCTTCAGCCTCACAGGCCTCCTCTAACTGCAATTCGAGTTGGGAGTGGGTAGACGATGCCAAATGAAGATCCTGAGCAGCAAGTCTTCGTCTGCTTATGGCCTCCTTGCGTGCTTCAGATGTAGAAGCAACCAACTGGCGAGCGTTCTTGAGCTTGTCAGAAATCAGAGTCTTGAGTTGCTCGAATTTGGACAAGGATGGATGGGATTGTGACAACGAACAGGAGGAAGAGGAATCTAATTGAACTTGAGTCTCCTTTTTCACCACCACCACCTCCTGATCTTGTTGTTGCTGAATTTTCACTTCTTGTAGGTTACGATCTTGCTCTTGTTGTTGAATATAGGTAATATGGTGATCGAGATCGTGAGAAAGGGCAGGTGGAGGAGTAGGAGAATGAAGAGAAGAGGGATCATCATCAGTGTCATCAAGTCTGCCATAGCCGATCCTCCTGAGGCCAGTACCTCTCTTTTTCTTCCTAGAAATGCTCTGTCGGTGAGTACTAGGAGTAACAGTAGATGAAGGAGAAGTAACAATAATTGGGGATTCGCTTAGGGTTTGGAGGGGAGTGACTACAGTGAGGTCAGAGAACAGGTTCTCATCAAGAGCTTCATGAATCTTCTGATGCTGCTGTTCAGGTATGGAAGCTCTGTTACTAATACTAGTACGATGATCATCTTCTTCGCCATAACCGATCTTCTTAAGCTCATCATCATCATCATTATCATCATCAACTTTATCATTCCCTAATTGAGACGGACTAAACAAGACCATACCTTCAAACAAAGAATCCATATTATCTTCCTCGCTCTCTCCCATATTCTGTATTCGTCTTCTTCGTCTCCTTCTTACCCCAACCCTCCCTCCTCCTCTTTAGTCTTGTCTTCTCTTTTCAATTTCCACAATCAAAGCCCAACTCATTTCGATTCAGTCCACTACTTCTTATTGGGCTTATCGAAGTTTTTCATAGAAGTATAGAATAGAACAATAAATCTAGGACTCCTCTCATTCCATCCGAACAAACAAGACATACTTGTCGTATCTTCAGGCAAGAGGCAACATTCTTAGCTCTTCGATTAATTAATGGTCGGAGGCGTTGAAGATTGAGAAAGGAAAGAGATGGTGACAAGTGCCAAACTTACGCATCTTCTCCCTTTCCTTTCCCTTGGACTTTTTACTCTACTTTAAACTCACACCACTCACCGCCGTCACCGCTTCCACTGCCTCCGCTCGAGGGTCAACCAGAACCAAACAGCAATAGGCATACTCAGAACCAAAATTTCAACAGACAAGAACACATTTTTATAGCCCAATGCTTCTCACTAACATTTTGGGGTTTTAAATTTTCCCTTTGTCCATGAATTGATCCACAAGGAATAACAACAATGAAATAAATGAACACATTGACTATAGATGACATAAAAATATTGCAGGTGGGATGGGTCAGCTGATGCAGGATAGTGTCAAGTCTTCCAAACACAAAAAAGATAAAACAAAGGTAAATGATACTATGTTCAACTCAACAAATGAAGATATTCCCGTGTTTCGTTACACATTCGGTTGAAGGGATTGCCGACAACTACCGCACCACCGGGCGGCTTGCTTGTGAATATCTATACTTTAGATTCAACAAGTTGGACATCTTTCACAGAGTTGGTATCCACTCCTTCCTTCAGAAGTCTGATTTCCTCTTCTGTCAAACTGTTCTTTATATGGGGTACAGTCTTGCTGCCATTAGAACTCTTCTCAGCCTCCACAGCCCAGCTGTAAACTACCATGCCAAGGACAGCTATAATCATCCCCATTATGTTCTTGAAAGTCAACTCGGAATCAAAAAGCAGCCATCCCAGAGTGAGAACACAAACTGTTTTCATGTGACCTAAGACCTGAAACGAAACTGCAGAAAATCTTCCGATGCAGAGGTATTGGCTCACGTTGCAGAAAACAGCGAGGGAGCAGGAAAGAATTATGAATAACTGCACAAATTGACATCATTTGTTTAGATGATAGAAGGTGATTGTATATACATTTTCTTCTCCAGCATATAGATAGATTTTATAAAAGTCCGAGAGGCTGAAAAGGGACGAGTACTTACGATGGCACCAGAAGACATCTTATAGTTTGCTATAAATTTGCTGCTAAGGAAGTAATCCACGAATGGACCAAGGACAAGGAGAGAAACTGCTTGAATTGGAGCTGTTCTACTCAGCAATTCAAATGATCCAATGGAATACTTCTTCTGTAAAGAACCGATAGTCTGTTGCAAGAAGGGACAGATATATATCAAACATTGATCCAAAAGCACTATCAAGAATCCATCCAGTGAAGATTATCGAACAATTGAACTAAACGACTGGCAACTCAAGAGCAGCTGAGATTTGTAGGCAATCAAAAGGCTAAACAAAATAGCAACATTAGATAATCTACAACCAGATGGATTAAAAAGGGGCCTGTTAAGTGAATACTTACAATTTGTTGGAAAGAGGTAGACAAAACAGCTATGCAGGCACAAATAAAACCTTTGGCATTAACCTTGACATCAGTAACAGTGCAAACGCCAACGCCTATGACGACAACCAAAACAGATACCTTGACTTCCTTGGAGTACTGCTTGTTGTGAAGAAGCCATTCCATAACGCAGACCACCGGGATCATGCTGAGTTTAGAGATCTGTGCGAATGGAGAAACTAGGATCAGTAACAAGCTTTTCCTTTTCATCTCAAGAAAAGAGGAAATGCAGTTAAAGAAAGAAGTAGATCTGCTTATTACAACAGTATAAATTGCAACAAAGAAGAGAATAGTTGCTCTCTAGCTATATTTTTTTGGAGCTGTCGGGTAAAAATATCTGAGTGTTACTCTATCATCTAATCTGTACAGCATAACAAAAGAACCAAGTAGAAAAGGAAAGGTCCATCTTCAGCATCATATGTACATTAATTAGCTAAAGAACAATGACAGAGTAAGAATCACAATAGCAAGAAAAGAAGCAAAGAAGAAGAATGGTACCTGATAGAAGCCAACAGAGTTAAGCATGAGGCTAAAGTTCATGCCAGCAATGGAGGTATTGGCAACAAGAGAAAACCAGAAGAGTTCCCAGAAAGGAACATGCTTAGAAGCTGATAAACCAGTTGCATTTGATACCAGACCCACCAGAGCCGTCACAGCAAAGTGGAATCCCGTTAAGGTAGTAGCTACATCCCAACAAAAACCAATCCGTTTCTCATTCAAAATCAGTACATTAAAGAACTCTGAAATTTGCAGATCGGTAGAATATTGAACAGATCAAAACTCCAAAACCAATGAAATCATCAAACTATTTCTTTTTGTTAAAGAAGAAATCGAAGGAAGAAGAACAGACCGAAGCTGAAACTGTAACCATTGGAAGACATAAGCTGCTTGTTGGCCATAATGATACCCACTGAGCTGACAACGTTCATTGCCCATGCCCCTACATCAGAAACAGCCGACTTCTTGTTCTCGCCCTCCATTTTCACAACTTCCCTTTTCTCTTCTTACAATTTGAAATCTTTATTTATGTGCTAATAGTTACTTTGTTTTGGGCAGGAATCGGATTCACACTATAATAAGAAGAAGAAAAACCCAAGATCCGGTTTTTATATATGACAAAAGAAAAGAAGATGAAAATGAGAATAACCAGATCTTCTTCTCTCAATTCTCACTTTCAAAAAATGAGAGAAAGAGAGGGTAAGAGAAGATTGGAATGAGCCAAAAAACCCAGACAAGAAAAGTTCCTCACTTTGTGTTTGTCGGCCAAGAAAATGATGCTAAAACTTGTTTGGCGTAGGTGGGCCGATTGGGATCGGGATTGCGCTGGGTTTTGTCTGTATTAGCAATTGAAGAAGAAGAAGAAGTAGAAACAGAGAGATAGATGGGCATGTAATTAAGGTGAAGATATTAGGGATTGGATTGAAGGAGGAAAGAAAAAGCCAGAATTCTGGCAGAAATTAAATTTACATAAAATTGAAAAGGAATGGATCCAAATCTAGCAAGAAAAGATTCTCCTTAATTGTAAGAGAGTGAGAGTTGAAGAAGAAGAAGAAGATATAGAAGGGAAGTGTGTGTAGGAGAGTAAGCAAAGCAAAGCAGAGCAGAGTAAAGCTTGAGGCTCCCTCCTCTCTAGAATTTGAGTTGTGCAGTAATGGAGTTGGTAGATTTAGTGTCCATGTTTTGTATGTCCTTTTGAGATGTTTTTGGTGCTTTGTTGCTCCTTACCTTAACGTAATTTTCACTTTCCTCTTTTTTCTTTTCTTTTCTTTTCTTTTTCCCTTAATAACACGTTATGGTCTCTTCATTTAGAGTTGTGTATCGCATTTGCATGAAAAAACGAAGGGTACAACACGTTATTCAGGTAAAACAAAAGTGAAGGTTGATACGTTATTGGGGAAAAGGACGCTCAATCTCATCCGCCCAATCAAAACCCTGCTTCTTCTTCTTCTTCTTCTTCTTCATTCCGTTATTATAACGTTTTAAGTAGTAACTTAGCTTCATTAAAACAAAAGCAAATTATATTATAATGGTTCCTGAATCAATGCATTAGTTCATCTCCTTCTCGCTCTTCCTACTGCGTACGTAAAGTGCTCATTATTTCCATTATTCTAACACCAATCCATTCCTTCGTAAGTAGCCATCTAAAGATATAATAAAACAAATGGAAGAGTGAAAATTCCATCTTCTCTTGAGCTCTTTGTAATCAAATCTCCAACCCAATGATATATATTTCACAATTATAGAAATAAGAGGGCGTTCAGTTTACAGAAAATAACAGGAATGAGAATAAGAATAAATATAACGAAGAATGAAAATAGAGTATTGCTAACAATGAATCTCATTCTTCTGGTAATCTTTAAAAATGAAATATTGCTAAAAACGGAAGAGTAAAAGTATTACTATCAAACATGAGTTTTCATTCCATACTTTTACATTTTTTTTCTCATTGCTCCTAAACAAGTACACCCTAAGACAAACATTTTACCATATATCCTCAGTTTCCAATTTTTCCTTTCTTAAAAACCCATATCTCATAATTCAATAGTGTATACTATACTAGGAGGAGAAATTGTGCCCACGATAGAATACACAATTTTAATCCTCACCTTAGCTCCGTCGGTGACACGAGAAAACGAATGAAACTTCAAAGACATCTTTCATATCCATCCGTATTAATTTAGATGAAGAACACTTGTTTCTTTCTAAATCAAGTGTGATTGAGAAGTACATATCGCCCTTTCCTTTTTTTCCTTGCACTAAACATTACACATGAACCATATGCATCATAATCGTAAGAAAAGAACCACCTCGTGTGATTATGCTGTTTCCTGCATATGTTCCTATAAACTCAAGCAAAGTCCTTCCTTGCATCTAAACAGTAAATACACCATCATAATCTCTCTCTCTCTCCAGCTCTCCCTCCAAACATAAATACGCATTAGAATTAAGTTCTGAGAGCAGAAAATTAGTCCGGCAAAAAGATATGTAAGGGGTAGGCAGAGAGGGAGAAGAAAGAAATCAAACCATTTCCCTTCACCAAACATATCAACTTGTATCCTGTTTCTCATATACATCTGCCAAACAATAAGCACAAAGAGATGCACAAACTACAATAATGATCGAGTAAATACAAGCTTCTATAAAATCACCCTCCCACCCCCCTTCTACCTCAATAAATAACATGATCCGTACAATAGAGCAGAAAATTAGTCTGGCATAAAGAGATTGCTGCCTGTTGAAGAATGTCTCTGAGCACCAGGAGGCGCCGTTGGCCGGGGAAAGTTATAGTTAAATTGCACGCCGCTAGCAAATTGTGGAGCCTCCACATAGGGACTCTACATTGTTCCATAATGAAGTCGTATTAGGAAGACGGATAAGAAGAAAAAATGCTACTTCTCATTTTCATACAATATCAAGAAAAAGGAGGCAACCGTAAGCAGGATATACTACGGGATAATTAGAGACATGTCAAGCACAAAAACAATGATTCTGGCAACTTGTGACCGCTAATTACCAATAACTACAACTCAATTCCCGTCCACAACCCTTGGAACTCATATGTATTAAGCGGCAGCATCCACATCACCTCTCCCACCTTATTACAAGGTATGTATTGGCAAGGTGTTAAGTCGACGTGTGTTTGTGCATTTCTGATGATGCTTTTGTGGAGCAAAGTAGATATAAGAAGCATTTTCTTCTTTAATTTCCCTGACATATACAATAACTTTGGAAAGCACAGATTTTTTCTTCAATAATTTCAAGAAAACATGGTGTTAAATATCATCAAAAGAGATTGTCCAGCAAAAGATGCTTTATTTAAGACTAACATAGGGGTTTAAAGAAAGCACCTGTGATGTCAATGTCGTATAAGATGGCTCTTCAGGATTACTCGATTTTAGTGATGTGCCGGAAGAGCAAGCATCAGAGCTTGGTTCACTTCCATTCAGTTTATGCAGTTTACCATCTAGCACGCTGTCAACCTCAGTTCCATTGCTTGACTTAACCGTCTACATTCACATAACTTCCAAAGTCTTTAACATTATCTGTTAAATTTGAATACAAAGGAAAAATAACAAAGGTAGAAGTAAAAGCAATACCTGGAAAATTTTACCAAGAGTTTTCAATCCTTTAGCTCGTGCACGAAGTTCTTCTTTCTTGACAGTGTTATCTTGAAGCACCTAGATAAGCCATAAATAAATTATGACCAAGCATTTTGGACCAGGTAGCAAGGTATTTCTTTTCGGGCCAACAATAAGATTAATCTAATGAAGAAACAACCATTTGACAAACACGGGAAAGAGTCGCTTCAATATCAGCTACATTAAGCTTCCACAGAGAATCAATCATCAACTTTTTGTGGGATTGCAAGTATTCTTCTAGCTCTTCCTCGGTGTAGTTTCCTTCAGCACTGAGCTGCTTTTTCATATCTTCCTGTAGCTGGATCAATGCAATGGCACCTTATATCACCAGAAAAAATACAAACAGTTGAATTTCAGCATACATAAGAGTATGAGGAAGTGAATTCTAGTTTAAAAGATGCTTACACTATATCATATGGAAGATCAATGTGAATAGAGACATGTATACAACAGGCACATTATGAAACTACTTAATATCACAATCAGAAAATAATAGTGATCTCTTTTTTTTTCTGTGTGGATCTAGAAGGTAAATTTCAACCAAACCAACTCATTATATGGGGGCTAATGGTCCAAGTGCCCTGTATTCATTCGAACAAAATGCAGAAAAGATAGCCAAGTATGCTACATGGTTATTGGCCCGTGGTAGGGATTGACTAACCTGTAGCTGCAGTTACTTGGGATTTAATAAAATGGCCCTTGTTTCTAAACCATTCAGCAACGAATGGCATACCCAGATATAGTGCCTTCTTTCCAAGTTCTTTTGCTGCTTGCCGTTCATAAATATAGCCAATTGTGTTCAACATATCAACACCATAGGCTGCATAACAATGTCAGATGTCTTTCAGGATAAGCCAACATGTTTGTGACATGAATAAACAATGGATAGATGATCGCTTCACAGGATCAATTTAAAATAACTTGTGGACCGAGAGTTCAGGCAATTCATGCACCTTGTATAAGTAAGCTAAAAGATTTAGTACCCAAGCAATGAACCACAGCGACAGAATGTCCTTTGTTGAAAGGTAAATGAACAGAAAAAAATAGGCAAGCTAGGAAAAATAAGACTTGGTAATTTTCATTTCCTTCATTCCTGCTGACCAGTAAAGTCAATCCCCATCTGTGGAGGATGCAAAAGGACTTTCTTTAAATTTGGTTTTAATGCCAAAAAGAAGCTGCATTGAAGAAATGGTAAAGAAAATTGCACTGTTGTTCTCTCGTTACTCGACCAATCTAAATATTGAATCATGAAAGCATGCAGGAATATCCTTCACTTCAAATCTTTTTTGTCCAGCAATACATGTCACTATTCTCTCACTGATTATTTCTCCTTTAGTAGATGTAATACCTTGAGAAGGAATCCCTAAGTCCAGTCCTCACAGAATATTTAACCTGATGGTTTTTACTTGGAATATCATTCTCTTAACCCCTCCTCTCTTTCTACAATGACCTCTAGTTTCCTTGATCATTCTAGCTTTCTTACACCTTTGTCTTGGTATTACTTTTAAATAAATTCAAGTAGGTCTGATCAACCTAAAAGTAGATCCAGTCAACAGAAAAGTCCATAAGTACCGCACCTAAACCACAAAAGTAAAAGAAGTTAGTTTACATATTCTGTATCCTCCACTCCCACCAAAATAACAAATGAAAGGTCTAAAGTCAAAAAGAAAAAGTTAAAATAGACAAAAGGTTTTTCCTTGTATTATCATGAATTCATAGCAAAAGCATCTGTGTTGGTTAAAGAGCCTATAACATGACAAGACATAGTGCTCATAATGCAGCCACATAGACAGTAGGGTTCCTATGCTAATCCTATCTGTTGTCATTTCCCATCAGTGACAGCATACTAACTACTTTCGAACACTAAAATCTACCTGCACTTGACAGCCTGGCTACTTCAGCTTCAGCATGAGCAACCAACTTTTCTTTGCTCCCTTTGAGTCGATCTTTAAGTATGTTTGCAAGTCTTTCTTCTCTTTCCTTCTGAACAACCTGTCCATAATAAAATTTTTGGATAATAGTTAACAATAAAGAAGATTAACCAGAAAAATGTAAACTGAAAAGAATACATGTCTAGTTCTATTTCAAAAATGGATAAAAAAACCAAAGCAACGACAAAGGTGTTAAACAAATCATGGCCGAAACTAATACTAACTCCAAACTATTCCTCTCAATGCCTGATAAATGAGTGTGCTTAAATATTTAAGCTATCCAAGGATTTGAACTATTGCTAAATGACAGAATAATAGAAGAGTTACCCTCATTTTCTCTTGCAGCTTTTTGGTATCAAATTGTTCCCCCTCTGTAAAAATGTCTAATGAAGCCATGGAAGCCATGGCAAGCTGTCCAATGTAATCCTCAAAAAGCTCACTACCAAAAAGCATTGCAAATATTGCTGCAGGATCAATAATTGCTTCCCTGGAAAAGCAAAATATTCAAGTATCAGAAGCGTGGAAAAAGGTCAATGCCATAGAGGTCTGTGCACCTAGATATAACTGAACCAGGCATCTTGTACATATCAAATTTTTAAGATTAGTAAACTCACGTTGAGATTCCAGATTTTCCATAAGCATCATATGCTTGGCGCTGTGCGGGATCACTTAGTACTTGGTAAGCTTCGCCCAACACCTGAATCCAGATCAAACAAAACTCAAAAGACCATTTCTAATATTTTACTATTTACTGTATGTTATCCAGTCGATCTTGGGATATTCATCAGCTAGTAGTGAGATCCAACCATGCAAAATACTCATAAAGTTAACATAGAAAAACCAAAAGTATACGAGATCCAGTTTGTACTGACTAGTTTTCAAAAGATTACTTATAACTTCTACTTCATTTCATTCTGTCATAGTTCTATATACTACCAACATTTTGATGGAACACAAGGCTTGAAGAATAATGGCTCACAGTAGACAACTAACCAGTAACAAATACAATATCATTGCCTTTGAGGAAACAAGTCAAAAGCGAATATATTTGATTCAAACATCTATATAAAATTTACAAGGCCTTAAAACATCATTTAGGTAATGTCTGGTAGGAAGTAGTGAAATATAATGGTATTGAGGAAGGAACTAGTAAGAGACATTACATAATGGTGCTGACAAAAATTATATAATGGGTATTTCATGGTTACAAAGCATGGTTCTAAATATGGTGTAAATTATATTCCTTTATATCACAACGTTTATGCAAGGCCAAACAAAACAATCATTATTGTAATATGATACTAATAAACACCTCTCATCAAAACTATGATAGGAGCAAGTATAATTATGACCTACAAACACTGTTATACTAGTTCCCAATA